>CAJHQP010001039.1:0-46739 GCA_905132765.1 Moricandia arvensis
TTTGGAAATGCTAATGCTAATTTAACCAACCGATAGCTGCTTTTACAAGTTGCTATTAGAATATGTCCAATTTTATAATAGCGTGAATATTTGGTGCTATATAATAAGTTGAGATAGCTTGTTTTACTCGCTGTTAAATAATTTGTAATTATACTTGTTTTGTATTATTGGTGTTTATATGATAGCTTTTTATTACATGCTATTATGCCTTTTCGTAGCAGTCTCTGATGTGTCATAAAACATTTTGTTATGGCAGAATTTATCTGTTACGATTAACTATATATTCAATTTCAGAACATGCCACATTCATTGATAGAAAAGTGCCAAAATACAACATCCAAAACAATAACATTCAGTCTACAAAGACATAACCCAAAGCACAAGTCTTAAACAAAACTAGAAAGCAACAACATCCAAGTAGTAGAGTAGTACAATAGACCTGATGATAGTAGTCTTAACACTAGATGACTTTGTCCTTTGGCCATGCAATGCATGTTCCAATTGCGTCACCCAAACACTCAATTTCAGAAGTTGGACGCCAAACCTCTGCCAACGTAACCTTCACCACATCGACCCAGACTTTAACTGCATTAGGTCCCAAGGGAACAAAGTGTACAGAGTGCTCTGGGTTATCCGAACCCCACCTTCCTTCTGCAACCACCTGATTTTTCCCACCGTTGGACATCAACTTGCACTTCTGATTCTCTTTGGTATCATTTTGACAAAGACGCTGCAAAGTTTGCAAGACAAACAGTTTATGCCAATGTATGATATAACAACTAACAAACAGAAATATAGACCCATAGACTACAAACTTTACCTGAGATTTCGAACAGGAGAGGCAGCTTGAGTATTCTTAGCTTTAGGAGAAACTGAATTGATTGGAGATTTAGAACCTGGTGATGATGCCGCACATGAAGCTGCAGCTCGAGATTTCTTTGTCGGAGATTGTGATACAGATTTGACTGCAGCCGACGCTGTTGGAGATGTAGAGCTTGGTGAATCTGTGGTGCTTTCAAACACACACTTATCGGCAGGCCATGCTACAAAATGCTTCTCTGAATCACGAAGGTATGTCATCTCTGCTCTAGGTCTCCATAGAAATGTTTCAGGTTCGTGTACCACATCCACAAATACTTTGACTGCAGTCGGTCCAAGAGGGAGAAAATCAACCAATGCTTTTGGCTCTTTACACTGCCAACAACCTCAGCAACAACTTCGTCAGTAGTTGACCACGGTGATAGGAGTTTGCATTTGTTCATATAATAGGGCGTTGGGCTCTACAAACACATTCCAAAAACAAGTAGCAATTTGTTAATCAGAACCACTCGACAACAACAACAAAGAAAAATGAATATTCATGTTTCTGATCAATTAGATATCTTACTCTCAGAGGAATGTCTTCAGAATACATCCCATGGTCCATAAAACGCATTTATTGACAGGCCATGCAATCATTTCGCCAACTGCATGCTCAACATTGTACATACCCGTAGTAGGCCTCCAAAGAAATGCATCTGGTTTGATTGCAGATTCCACCAATACTTTAACAGCTAGAGGGCCTAAGGGGATGTCATTGACAAAATCATTCGGTTCAGATGAAATAATACGACCCTCAGCAACGTTTTCATCAGAACCAGACCAATCAACCAACATACACTTAGGTTGTGCTCTTTTGTTAACACTCTACACAAACATATTTCATAAGACATCAGTAGTTTCTACAGCATATAGCATAAAGGAAAAGTAATCTAAATTACTTACTCTAGCTCTTGCAGTTGCTGAGTTTTCACCTATTTCAGGTTCTTGCTGAAACATTAAAGCATATAAGAAATCAGACTATGACTGTAAGAATAATGATATGCTTATTATCACTAACCTGTCTCTTCATTCTAGCAAGTTCAGACTCCAACTCATTAACCTGGTGAAGCAAATGATAATGCTTCTGTTCCATTTCAGCCATGAACTGTTTCTTTACTTGAAAACAAGCTAATTTCGTCTTCCCTATGTTTCTACCCATTGCCCTCAAATGACCAGGATTATCAGGTCCTAAAAGTGCTGACAGCGGATCAAGATTTGGGTTTGTTGAATTAGAATGATCCTCACTACCAACGAGCTCAGCTGCCTTTTTCTGCCAAGAAAAAATACATTTTAAGATTCATATACTATTTGAATTGGCAAAAAAGGATACTTACAAACTTCTCATCGGCTATCATATTGACGGGTGTACCATCCTTCTTGGTCCTAGACTTGACCCACAATTTAAGCCTACTCACTTTAGATGGTTCGCCACTCTGTTGTTTCTGATAAAGACAACGAAACAAATGTGAAAAATGTGGCCACATAAGAAAATATTTAAGAGTTTTTGTGAAGAATTGGTACCATATCTTCCGCCAGCCTAACCATTCCTTTATGGCTGCAAGGGTGAGGTATTTGTTTGCTCCTCCTCTCCTTGTATTTCTCACTCACAGCCTAAGATAGAGATAGATAAAATTACAAAATCGAATGTAGAAAAGCTAGTAACTTGAAATACTTTACCTGAAAGGCATGACTAGTTTTCATTCTCACAAATTTTCGCCATTCAACCGGATTAACATTCTTCGGTCTACGATTCATCCTCTGTTGGTTAGTATCTTTACCCCTTAATTGCGTCACAAGTCTTGATTTTGATGCCCTCCATAGACATCTCATCTGCCTCAATACAGCATTCTTTTGATACTCTTCATCAAGCTCGAACCTTGCCTACAAATACTTAGCAAATGAATCACATATACCAAAAAGCATGAAGGGTCAAAAATTAATAGAGAAAGTCACCTGAACAGATTTCCAAAGAACTGTCTTAACCTCCTCACTGATTTTCCTCCAATCATCAAATGTGACAGGAACATGCTCCCTCACTAATGGCCCTAAGTATGAAGACAGCTTCATTGATCCTTCACCAACAGGATCTCCCATTTCATTAAACTCCACTCTTTCTCGACTGTTTGGATCTTTGGCAATGTGCCTCATCTTCGTTGGTCCTTGGTGTTTCTTCGTCTTAGGTTGAATTTCATTCAATTCCAACCCTCCTTGAGGCTCTTCCTCCTTGACACCCTCATTAGCCTTGTCATGCTCATCAGCCCTTTCAGTTTCATCTAGGTCGTCAGCTCTCTCAGGTTCTTCTTGGTGGTTATCCTCCTCCTGCTGCTCTTGCTCCTCAGCCATCAGGTTCTTGGTGGTTATCCTCTTCCCGCTGCTCTTTCTCCACCTGGTTTCCCTTCTCCAGAGTACAAATAAATTCCACTTCGTCGTCCACATTTTTCTTCTTCCTGCCCTTCTTCTTTGGACGTCCCATTTAATTCACCTGAAACAAAGTACAATTAGTTAGTACGAGATACAATCTTAACTATGAAGCTACATCAGAGAACACAAAATGCAATCGCATCAAAACACAAAAGACTCAAACATGCAGCAGAGAAGGCAAACATCACACAAAACAGCAATCAGACATATATCCCTTCACAATCAACTCTGGCATTATGAGCTTCTTCAATTTCAACTTCCATATCAATAGTTGATGGCAGTGGTCCAATATCTGCGTAGACATCTTCTTCATCTGCTTCACTTTATCTTCCTGATGGACCTTTTAGTGCAACATACCAGCTCGAGGTGTCATCCTCCCTTGAATAAAACACTTGTTTTGACTGCGAAGCTAAAATGTAGGGATCCCTATTAAACGAAACTTGAGACTAATTCAAGTTAACAAACGTGAACCCATCCTCCACCTTAACTCCATTTCCTCTTACTGCCCATTGACACCAGAATAGAGGAACATAAAACATATTGTAATCCACCAAGATGATCTTTGTAACTCTCCCATAGTATGATACCAAATCCACAACTTGCGAAGTGTCTCTTGCACTCGCTCTACACATTGCAGTAGCCTCATAAAATACTCCGCTGTTTTGGGTCTGCTTATGAACTGAGTGTATCTGAAACTGTTGTCCATAACTATGTAGCCTGTATATGATCTTGCATTACTCCGAGATCCATATGCCAACCATTTCAGAGTTTCGTCATGTGTTCCACAATCAATAGGTATCTGGCATAAGTTAAGAACAATAGTAAGAAGAGAAGCAAATTTCATTAACAAAAATAGAAGAAATGTTAGACATCAGAGAACACTTGCCTGTTCTTTTAACCAAGAAGAAAAATTCAGAGTATGTGTACTCCACAAATAAGTTGCATCTCTTCTACATCTTGCATTTGTCTCTTGTAGGTGCTGTAGATGCATACTTGTAAACACAAAAAATTAACCATATCAGCCTGCTAGTGTTTTAAAAATAAGTTATTGATGGCAAGTTCTAAAAAAAAATAATTTACTTATTCAACATAAGGCTCGACAACAGCTGTGTTCTGAATGACATCAAGGTGGATCGTTTTCTTCTCCATTTTAGACAGTTCAATTGATCTCGCTGCCGAAATTGGACGTCCCTCTAAGATTGACTGGCTCTCATACTCAGTATTCCTATCTAATTTCTCCTCCACATTTGTTGTCTTCTTAAGAAACTCACTATAGAACCGCATGCACTCTTCTGCTAGGTATGACTCAGCAATACACCCCTATGGCCTCGCATGGTTTCTAACGAAGTCTTTCAGTATTTTCATGTGCCTGCATAGAGGAAAACAGTTGAGAATGTTCACTTGGTATCAAACTATGAGATTTTTTAAAAGATAAAAACAGTTTTAATTACCTCTCAAAGAGATACATCCAACGAAAGTGGACTGGACCGTAGAGGCGAGCTTCCCTTCCTAGATGGACCGTCAAATGAACCATAATGTCAAAGAAACTAGGAGGGAAAAATCTCTCAAACATGCACAGGGTTTCTACAATCTCAGCTTCCATTACTGATATCTGCTCTACATCTATAACTCGCTGACATAGCCGGTTGAAGAATGCACACATGCGTAGTATTGCTAGTCGAGGGCCTTTAGGCAATAATCCTCTAACTGCAACCGGGAGCAACTGTTGCATCAGAACATGATAATCATGTGATTTGAGACCAGCTACCTTGCACTCTTCAACTGAAACTCCCCTTGATATGTTTGAACAATACCCATCAGGTCCTTTAAAATCAAAAAGTTGCTTACAGAAGATCTTCTTCTCAGCCTTGGACAAAGACCAAGGTGCTGCGGGTAAGTAAGTCCTCTTCCCTTTTGCTTTGGGGTGCAGATCCTTCCTAATACCTAGATGCTCCAGATCTTTGCGAGTGTTGAGACCATCCTTTGAATTCCTACAATGTAGTAACGTGGGCACAATGCTCTTTGCCACATTTGTCTCTATGTGCATTACGTCCAAATTATGCCTCACAGGGAGATACTATACATAAACACACGATAAAAAATATCAGAAATGCAAGTTATTTAATGTAGTCAATACACAGGGAAAGTAATGTATTAAGCAAAAGTCTTACCTCCCAATAAGGCAGTTGGAAGAATATTGACCTTTTCTTCCATCTTGACAATTCCTCTAAGTCAACGTCATCTTCTTCCTCTATCTCGGATTCACTGGAATCTTCTCCCATGTCACAGTCTTCTTAAACACTGACTGTCCTTTTTCTCTTCCCTCCAGATTTTTAACATTCCCGAAATTGTTGACAAAGTTCTTCAGGTTACTGGAGATGTCTTCACCAGACAGTATTCTACACTTTCTCCCATCCTCTGCGTGTCCATCAAACCAAGACTTCTTTGACCGATACCTATGTGTTGGTGGAAGGCCCTTTCTATGAGACATATAAACATGCTTCCTACAGAACTTCATCCACACACTATCAGTGTGTTTTCCGCAGACAGGACAACCCATTTTTCCCTTCACTTTGCATCCAGCAAGATTTCCGTAAGCCGGGAAATCGCTGATAGTCCATAGCAGCATTGCTTTGAGAGTAAACACAAAATTACTCAACACATCATAAGCAGACTCTCCTTTACTCCACAACTGGTTCAAATCTTCTATTAGTTGCTCTAAGTAGACGTCAATACTGTTACCCGGCTGTTGTAGACCAGGGATGATCAAGGTTAGCATGATATTATCCTTCTTCATGCATAGATTAGGAGGCAAGTTGTAGTTGACAAGCAGAACCGGCCAACAACTGTACTTGTTGTTCTGCATGCTGAAAGGATTAAACCCATCCGTGGAAAGCCCCAACCTTATATTTCTTTCTTCAGCAGCAAACGTTGGATATTTGGCATCCATTTGCTTCCATGTCATAGAATCTACTAGGTGTCTAAGTTTCCCATCGCTGCTCTTGTTAGTAGCATGCCACCTTAAGTTTGTAGCCATTTCTTGAGACATGAACATCCTCTTCAGCCTTGGGATTATTGGGAAGTATCTTAAAACCTTCTGCAGGACACCTTTCTTAACCTCACCAGTATGCAGATTAACCTTCCACCTTGAAGCCTTACATTTAGGACAGTTGTCGAGCTTCTTCAACTTCTTTCTGAATAAGCAACAATCATTGACGCATGCGTGAATCTTCTCATACCCCATATCAAAGGACTTCAAGAATTTCTTCACTTCGTACAATGATGAATGAAGAACGTTCTCCGCTGGTAACATCTCGGGCAATGTCTCCAGTAGCTCGTTGAAGCTCTTGTCTGACCAGCCATTCTTTGTCTTCAGTCTAAAAAGTGACACGATTGCAGATAGCTTGCTATGGTTTGCACAACTTGGATATAATGGAGTTTCAGCATCAGCTATCTTCTCCAGAAACTCATCTTCTTTCATGTCCTCTTCCTCTGCCATCTCACAGATGTCACGTGCAGTAGCCAACTCTTCATCTAAGTTCTCAGCAGCTCTGAATAACCCAACAACCTCTTCATTCCACTGATTAACTTTCATTCCGCTTTCAGCCACTGACTCCACTTCTTCATGGTGAAACCAGTCCTTACGCCACTTGTAAACCTCATCCATTCCCCTTCTCACAAGATGGTCAACTATATCACTGGCTGAAAGACGATCTACATTGTGACAGTCTCTGCAAGGACAGATGATCAACTGAATCTCCCCTTTACTCGCAGACACAGCTTGGACAAATTCCCAAGCACCTTTCTCATAAGCAGGATCAGCTCTGTGATAATTAACAAAACAAAAGAAAATAAATCAGTAAGCAGTACAATACCCAACTGATAAGTGACTTATATATGTTACTTTCTTACCTCGACAGATGAACCTACGCCTTCTCTAACATTGTTTCACCTAACCTTATTGAAAACCGTAAGAACAAGCACAAGGATGGCAGATAGAAGACAATATTCGACATAAACACAACACATAAGAAAAAGAGTGAGAAGGTGATAAGCAAAAATACAGAAAAGTTTAACAATCAACAGCAAAGCCATGTAATTACACAAAGAGAAGCAAACATATATAAAATAAACACCAAAGTCATGTAATCTATGGATATTTTTCAAAGCTAACAGCACGAGGGAAATAACCTATCGTCTGGTTAGAACAAGAGTGAAAGATGCTTGCTGGAAGTCTGGTTAGAAGAAGAGTGAAAGTGGAAGGCTGTAAATAATCCGTGGTCGGGTTAGGGGAATAGTGAAACACGATTGCTGGAAATAGCCTGTAAGAAAACAAAAGATAAATCAGTTTGATTTTAGCAAGAAATTCATGTGAAAGTTATGAACTTTATGCAAAACATAAATCAGTTTCATTTAAAGACAATATGCATGTCAAAGTTAAGAACTTTCACTGAAACAAACCATAAAACAGTAAGATCGAACAGCATAAATCCTAAATCTCTACCTTCGATTCGATTTCGCCCGACATTCCTCTTTGATTCGAGTTGCGCGAACGATATGACAGGTTACTGAGCACGAAATCGAGCTTCAAGGTGTTGTCGGAGAGTTTCGTCGGCAGGAGACTCGGAATCGGGGTCGATGTTAGGGTTCCTCTCTAGAGAGAGTTCACTTTTGTTTTTTTTTCCTTTCTTTCTAATGTCGAACACTTTTTTTTAGCTTAAGTAATAGAAGTGTTATTGTTAAGAGGGAAACACTTTGGTTTTTCCCGGTTCTCAAATTTTCGTCTAATTATACGCGGTTTCCGTGTTTTTTAATCCTGCTTACTAATTTTTCACGACGGCTCTGAAACAATGCTATTAATATGTACCAAATTCTAAAACTTTGTCTTCGATAGCAGATTGAAAATCAATGCTATTACTATATGCTATCAATACACCTTTTTCTTGTAGTGTGATGAGGTTGAGAGAGTAAAAAACTCATTTTCGGAAAAAAATAAAAATTAATTGGTATTTTCGTAAATAATGTGAACATGTGGAGTGAATAGGATAAAAGAAAAGTAAAAAAAAAAGAGGTTGGTTTTGTGTTTAAATTTGAATTTTGAATCAAATTTACAAAAAAAACTCTTCATTTTATCACCATTAACATAGATTAAAAGTTAACATTTCTTTCTTTTTTTCTAAAAATGATTAAAGTTAAACTAATCTAGATTTAGAATATGGTTTCTGATAGATTTCATAATAGAAATTATAAAAATATTCTTTCTATTGTATGATGAATAAGCACAACAAAACAAGACAAGAGCGCAACACGCTCGAATAGAACTCACATTCCTTTTGTCTTCTTAGTTAAAGGTTTAAACACCAAAAAATCTTCACTCCCAAGTAATCGAAACCATCGAATTAGCGAGCCCAGATTGTTGGAACGTGACGTTAGCTTCTTCATAATCAAGAGTCTTGGAAGCACCAGGAATCGCTTGTACCAACTTAAACGCCTTCTTCTCGGACTCGACCATCTGAGAATAACAGAAAGACCATAGAAGCTGAATAGGTTGGGTCTTGAGAAACCTTCTCTGCTTTCTTCTCCCATCTGGAAACCGAACACATAGTCTGCACACATCACAGTCTCCCTTTGGCTCTTGTGTCAAGACTGGAAACTCTACTACACAAGTATCCTCCTCCTCCTCCTCCTCCTCCTTTACTTGTGCAGATTCACACTCTTCTTTTGGCTCTTGTATCATATCTGGCAAGTATAACCCATTATTCTCTTCCTCCTTCCCATCAAACAAACAAGGAGCGTCATCCTCCTTTTCAAACTCTTCTCCCCAACAAGGAGCCGGGACTTGATCACTTTTCCAACTAATATCCTCCGCCTCAGGGCGTCTGTTCCTTATCAGAGAAGCTATGTGTTCATGAGGGCCGGCCTCCAAAAAACGACACAAATCCTCCACAAAACTCTGAGATTCAATCACGCCCTTCCACATACGCATCTTCTGACCAGTCACTGGATCGATTACAAGCACCACAGGAGGAGCAGAGTCGATTGTGTAGAAACTCGACATCTTCTCTCCTTCGACTGTATCATCATAGACCTGCCACAAGACGAAGCTGGACATAACAGTTTCTGAAACTGTGTCGTTTGACCATAAGTCTCGATTGAGTGTACGAGAAGCAAACTCTGTTCTGGACTGGAGATTCACCAGCAACCATAGATTTCGTGTACAACAAGTTAACTTGGCTTCTTCAAAAGTACGACCCTCGAAAAGCAAGTCTACAGGAGGACGGTACATGGCAGACAATATTGAATCTCCATCATCAAACCTCGCTGAGTCGTCCCAGGTCCCATCGAGGAGAAACAGGTTGATGGATTCTTCTATGTTCCACTTCGTTGTCTCTAGGAACCTTTTTGCGGTTTCCACGGTCTGACCGACAGCGACTTCTAGGAAACACGAGATTAGTTGATCATGTATGGACAGTGCTTTAGGGGTTTCGTTGTTGAAGCTGAGGAAGAGATTCATTTCTTCGTCTAGCTGCGCCCTTGTTCTTATCACTCTCTTCCCTTTGTTTCTCTTCGAAAACTTTATCCCCATTGTTGATCTTGTTGTAAGAGAGAAAATTTAACAACTTGTCTGTTTCTTTATATAGACTGAGATATATAAATCTTCTTTAGGTTTGTTTCCTTTTCCAGTTTCGTACAAAGGAAATTTCGTTCTGGGTTTTAATTGTGTGATTACTATTTTCCTTTTTTCTTTTGATATACAACCGCCTTTAGAATTTACTTTTCCTTCTGAATTTTGACTTTTGATTAATTCAGGTGTGATTTATTTTGAAAGTCATTGTTTTGTTTTATCTGATAATTTGGGTTGGATTATCTGTTTACATGAATTACAATTTAGTTTTTTTTTTACGTATGTCTAAATGAGATTTTATTTCGATTAACCATAATATATACATATTAAATTTACGATGATTTTAGTCTTTTAGTGGCAAGATTTTTTAAAATATTTATAATGATTTTATATAAGCAATCACATTTGCAAAAATAATATGTTTTTTATTTATTTTACTTTTAAATATAAATATAAATTATATCAGAAATAAATATTATATATTGTTGGGAAATATTTAACCGCTTTGTATCAACCAAACAAATTTTACTTGCTAGTTATGATATCAAGTGTTAAGTTTACTCATACACCTAACTCTCCTATCATTTGGAGTGTTAAAATTTGGATCTTTGTGATAAAAACAATAGCTTAAAGACACAAGAAATTTGTTAACCCAATTCTCTTACCGGTACACCTAAAGAGATGATGACACCCTCAACTCTTCACTAGAATCTAATGATTACAAGAGGTCATGGATGAGCCTAGGAAGGTGCTGGATGAAGAGGGGTCTTATCAGCTCATGAGAAAAAAAGAGTAACCACCTTGGACCTTACTTGGTCATTTATAATTAGGGATTTTTAGTTAAGTGTAAACCTATTCGGCTTAAGTTTGATGTTTTATAAACCAGTTAGCAATAGGTTTTGGGTTTCTTAACCCATTTAAAAATATGTTTTTGTTTTCCTTTTAGATTAGAATTAGGATTATTTAGTTAGGATTTTTTTTTGATTTTTTTATAAGCGCCAAATTGAGCACATAATGTAATCAGACACTCTTTTCTAAAATTCCCCAAAGTTTTGGCTTCTTTTTGTCTGTGGAGACTTCTGTCTGATCATTCACGTGGTCATATCCATCTATCATCACCAAGAAGTTAACTCTTCTATTTACGTGATTTCCAACCTTCATCAACCTATACGAGGTAACACTCGTAGATAGCCGCAGAAAAACAACCTTAGGATATTCCAAAACCATATTGTGCAGATCATCCATTATCCAAGAACCTTAAAGCTCAAGGAACCCTCCCCAAACGTCCTTTAAGTGATTCATGGACAAGACATCCTATTCAAAATCATATCATCTTGCAGTATCATGTAATCATAGTTTTTGTATTCATATATATTGATATGTAAGATGATAGCTTCGTAAATCTAACCCGTTGAAGTGCTTGAAAACTTAACCTCGTAGATATTCATATATATTGATATGTAAGATGTTCTTGTCATAATACTGGGAGTGCTCTGTTCCTGCAAAATCTCGCCAGGTCCCGCTTTTTTGTAGCTGGTATGCGCTCGTAAGATTCAGATTGCTGGTTTTTCCCATATGATCTTTGTTTCGAGCTTTGTTGTGATCCAGCTGGACCCAAACGCAGGGTCGCTGGGATTCTATCTGGGGTAGCAGTTTCCTGTTCCAACCTTTGTTTCTATGATTTTGCCGCTAAGGAAGCTCTTGTTAGAAATTCTAGTGCGGAAGTGTGTTAAACCGAAAACATACCTTAGCCCGGTTTATCGATGAACACTACTTGATACAATCGGCCAAGAGTCGGGGATGAAATCACAGATGGAAATCAACCACTTGTCACAATTGAAGTGCCCTTCTAGTTGATTCTTTGAAACTTTCTCTGTCTAAAACGTTTTACTCTCTCTATCTCTAGATTTATCTTCTTATCACTTGAATTAATTGTTCTCTTCTCTCTACAATGTATCTTATTTATAGATAACCAAGATACACTATGTGAAGAGTCACATATGTTCAAGGAAAAGATACATATGTTCACTAATGAAGAGACACCAACACAGAGACACATCTTTTAAATGAAGAGTTGCATAGGTTCATTTATAGAGTTTAATCAATAACAATTGGTTAACTAAACCAGATTGGTATGCTGCCTAATCATGGGCGCAAACCAACCATAAACCAATATCTCCCATTCGCACATAATGAGGAGCATATCAACTATTAGAGAAGTCTTAGAGATCAAGCACGAGAATCCTAACTCAGAAATCATACGGCAAATGAACCGTGCGACCCTTGCGAGTACACCTACACTTGGGAGCTAAATTACGCACCTATTAGGGATACATACAAGCTACAACCCAAAAAAAAAACTTTGCTTTTTCAGCATGTCTCGCTATTCCCCAAACTCATTTGTCTTTTATATCGGTCTAACATACCTGATCCCTAAAGCAT
This sequence comes from Moricandia arvensis, assembly GCA_905132765.1. Taxonomy (NCBI): domain Eukaryota; kingdom Viridiplantae; phylum Streptophyta; class Magnoliopsida; order Brassicales; family Brassicaceae; genus Moricandia; species Moricandia arvensis. The sequence continues at coordinate 12,350 of CAJHQP010001039.1, forward strand.
ATGTTAGACTTCTCCTACATCATGTGTTCACTATATCCAAACTCCAACTGAGTGATATAGTGGCTGGCCAGCAAACACATGTGTCAATATAAAAACTAATAGTTTTCCCTTCCAATCTCATGTTCATTTGTTCCGAACTAACTGCTTTCCTAGCATGTTCCATAAGGCTAATTATTCCATCACCGTCGAAAAACATACTAAAGTAGCAAACATTATTTCTTTCCTTCAAGAACATATCTGAAGGTTCAAGGGCAACCTTTGTAACCATAAATTGGTTGATAGGAACTCACATGCGAGGGATAGAGATTACAATAAAATAATCGCTCGCTTCCTATATCGTCGTAACTAGCACATGTGGTATGACACACATGTCATAGTGGTTAACTCTTCTCTTGAGAGCATGTGTCAATTATATAATCAAATACCAATATGTGGATCAAGCTACTATCAGCTCACTCTCTAGCGCCTGATTATGTACTTATCCAGCTCTTTCAAGTATTCATGATTCTGGGACAATCATGATCGATACCAAAAACATATCTCATCCTAACCTCTTGTTAAGGCGACAATGATAAGTCTTACAAGGCAAGCCCCCAATAGCGCCCAACTAATCAAGTCTCATCTCAGCATTTCACTAAGAAATCTGAGGCGATTGTTCATGTGAGTGAACCAATCTCCTACTTCGTGACACTTCTTAACTTTTATGTGTAAGCATGCAAATCAAGTGTAGACCATTGTATATAATTTAAAAAAATTATATTGAAAAACGTCAAATTCAAAATACAATGTCACATGGCAAATATCTACTAGTACATCCACTAAATTCTACGCAAACCTAAAGCTCGAACATGAGCAAGAAAAACATCTCTTGGAATGGGCTTAGTAAACGGATCAGCTACCATTCTATGCGTAGATATGTACTTAAGAACCACTTCTTTCTTTGCCACAATGTCTCTCACAAAATTATGTTTAATTTCAATGTGCTTTTTCCTTCCATGATACTTGGGATCCTTCATATAAGCAATACAAGCTTGACTATCACAATGGATAGTCATAGGACACGAAGCCTCCGTAGTGACTTGTAAACTTTGTAAGAATCTTCTCAGCCATACAGCCTCTTGCACTGATGCTGAACATGCAATGAACTCCGCTTTCATCGTTGATAAAGCTGTGCAAGATTGTTTTTTGCTACTCCAGGTAATGGCTCCATTACTCAACAAGAAAGCATATCCTGAAGTTGATCTACGTTCATCCAGATCGCCAGCCCAGTCGGCATCTGTATATCCCGTCAAGTGTAAATCACTTCCTTGATAGCACAAAGAATAGTCCATTGTTCCCTTTAAGTATCTGAGGATCCTTTTCACTGCCATCCAGTGTTTCTTCCAGGATTTGACTGATAACGACTTACCAAGCCAACCGCATAACAAATATCCGGCCGAGTGCACATCATAGCATACATCAAGCTGCCTATAGCACTAGAGTATGGGACTCCTTCCATCTCATTTTTCTCATCACTGGTTTGAAGGCACATATTTAGGCTTAGGCCTTCACCTTTTGCGATTGGAGTTTCTATTGGATTACTATTAAGCATCTTAAAACTTTCAAGGATTGTACGAATGTATGACTCTTGTGACAGAGCTAATAATTTCCTTGATCGATCTCGGTGAATTTTAACACCAAGGACATAGTTCGCTTCTCCCATATCCTTCATCTCAAAGTGAGATGATAACCATTGCTTAATGGTTATAAGAAACTCCATATCATTTCCAGCCAACAAGATATCGTCGACATATAGAGAGAGAATTACAAAAGATTGTCCAGTGCTCTTGACATCGACACAATGATCTTCACTAATCATCGTAAATTCATAAGATGTTATAGCTCGATGAAAACGAAGGTACCACTGTCTAGAAGATTGTTTTAAACCATATATGGAATGTTTGAGCTCGCAAACTTTGCGCTCCTGACCTTTTTCCACAAAGCCAACAGGTTGTTCCATGTAAATTTCTTCTTCTAGTTCTCCATTAAGAAACGCAGTCTTAACATCCATTTGATGTAATTCTAAATCTAATCCGGCAACTATGGCTAGAATAAGGCGAATTGAGGCAAATCTCACCACTGGTGAAAATGTTTACTCATAGTCTATACCCTCTTGTTGAGTATAGCCTTTTGCTACCGGACTAGCCTTATACCTATCTATGGATCCATCCGCCTTTCGTTTAATCTTGAAAATCCATTTGTTTCCAATTGCTTGACGTTCTGGCGGAAGATCAACCAAGTCCCAGACTTGATTTACCTTCATAGATTCTAGTTCTTCTTTGATTGCACAATTCCATTCAGTTGAGTTAGGGCAAGAGAGAGCCTGTTGAACTGATTTAGGTTCTAACTCATCATGCAAGGCAACCATGAAAGCTTTCCCTTCAATCTCAAATCGACATCTAGGAATTCTTCCACGGTCACTTCTACGCACTTCAGACTCTTGCAATTCTTCTCTTGAGGAATTACTAACCAATGTTTCTCTCCCACTAAGTTGAGATAGTTCACGAGAACTTTCACCAACTTCCACATATTGGTTAGAAGAAAAAACATTAGTTGGGTCAATCATCTCTTCAAGATGGAACTCTCTTTCAACCTCTCCCCTTTTAGGAAAATCACTTTCCAAAAATGTCACATCTCGTGATTCGATTTCTGTTACAGTTCCATCTGATTGTTCGCCAATGAGCACATAACCTTTAGAATGCTCATGGTACCTAATAAAGATACACTTCTTTCCTCTGGGACCTAATTTTCCATGAGGATGTGAAGTATCACGAAAAAATGCTGCCGACCCCCAAGGTCTCAGATGCATTAAATCAGGCTTTCTTCCTGTCCATAATTCATACAGAGTGGAAGTAACAGATTTAGAGGGCACACGGTTAGGTATATATGCAACAGTTAAGAGTGCATCCCCCCCCAATATAAAACTGGAAGATTTGCTTGTGCCATCATAGACCTAACCATTTCAAGAAGAGTACGATTTCTTCTTTCCGCTACACCATTTTGTTGTGGTGTATAAGGGGTAGTCAATTGTCTGTCAATACCCTTTTCATCACATAGTTTTTTAAACTGTTCAGATGGATATTCCCCTCCTCGATTAGTTCTCAAACACTTAATCGTCCTCTCCAACTGATTTTCAACCAATGTGTTATATCGTCGAAAGCACTTTAATGCTTCCGGCTTATGAGAAATTAGGTACACATGTCCAAATCGAGTGAAATCATCTATAAATGTGATGAAATATGAGGCCCCATGCCTCCCCCTCACATTCATCGGACCACAAATGTCTGAATGAATTAATTGCAATGGATGATTAGCTCTAGTTGCTTTCCCAAATGGTTTCCTTATTGCTTTTCCAGCTAAACATGGTTCACATGTGTCAAGATTAACTCGGGTGAGTGTTCCAAGAAGACCTTCTCGAGCTAATCTATTCATTCTATCAACACCAATGTGAACAAGTCTTGAATGCCACACATTTATTTCATTATTACTAGAGCTTGTGACATATGAAAAACAATGATCATTATTATTAATAATATTTGTAGTACAATCAAGTACAATGAAACCATCATATGTATAACCAGAACCAAAAAACATAGACTCTAGAGTAATGTATAAACACATATAATGAAAGTTCAAACTAAATCCTAACTTAAGTAAAGCTAAAACAGAGACCAAGTCCCGACGGATTTCAGGAGCATATAAGACATCATGTAATATGAGAGTTTTTCCACCACGCATATGTAGTTGGCAAGTGCCGATACTCAGTACCGCAACCTTAGAATTGTTTCCCACATATAACCATCTTGTATCTTTAGGTATCCGTCGGTACTCCACAAATGCTTCTCGACTTCTAGCTACACGGTCTGTTGCTCTTGAGTCTACAATCCACAAAGGATTAGATTCTGTAAGCATTGCACAACTAGAAACATAAGCATATTTATAAGTGGAGTTTAAGGATATTACCTTCTTTGCCTCAGTGCATTCACGAGCAAAGTGACCCAATGAGCTATAGTTGTAGCATTTTATATTGTTCTTATCCTTCTTGCCTCCACGCTTTCCATGTTTAACAAACTTCTTTTGCCTCTTAGGATCAGCTTGATTTGGAGCCTTGAATCCCTTGTTACCCCTTTTTGGTTTCAAATCCCAATTTGATTTTGTAAAGTTGGCTTCATTAAAAGGTCTAGCAGCCTCTAGGCGCTCATCCTCTAACTCAAGATGATGTGATATATCTTCAAATGTTTTAACATTATCATTGTGTGTCATCTGAACCTTCATATGGTCCCAACTTTCAGGTAAAGAGCGGAGAACCGCTTGGATTTGTTGTTCATTAGATATAATCTGACCAGCATTTTTCAGCTCTCTAATCATGTTTGACATGACTCTAAGATGCTGCCTCATTGTATGATTTGGGCTCTTCTTATAATTAAACTTTTGATTAAGTCTCCTAAGTTTAGTTGCCGATGTGGCGCCAAACTTCTCTTTCAAGGCCTCCCACATGCCTTTTGAAGTTTCATACTCTTCAAACTCACACATGATATCATCATTCATAAAACTTAACATAGTAATGCGAGCTATGTTATTCTTTCTATTCCAGACATTATATGCCTCTTTATCTCTCTCATGTTGAGTTGTAGTACCCTGCACAGGCTCTTCCATGAGATGGAAAATAGTCTCGTTCACCTCTTGCTCTTCGAGGACATACTGGATTTTTCGATACCAAATATCGTAATTATCACCATCCAATTTCTCTCCTCGGTTGAGCTCAGCAATGATATTCTTACAAGCAGACGACATACCTGCTGGAACATCTTAGAGACATCAATTTATTTGCATACTTTAATCACATAATTAATCTTGCAATGAACATAAATTAAATCATAATAATTTGATTTAAATACAAGATCGAGAGTTCACTATGTTCCCAATCATCACCCATATTAAAATCTTATTACTATAAAATAATTTATTTCATGCAAAATTTTAAGTTCTAAACACAATAGAACTCCCATTGCATCAGCTAGATCTCTAGTTAGAAAAGGACTAACCAAAAGGGTGTGCACCGGTTCTTCTATATCTGTATGGAACGACCCTTGGCTCCCATCCACTCGCCCGAGACCAGCAATCAGTAATTTCTCAACTTTATATCCGGACCTCACAGTGGACTCCCTAATTAATCAAGATTCTAGGACATGGAACTCACAGTTCATCAGGGAGTTAATGGACCCTTTGGATGCACAATTGATCGAAGGCATCCCACTAAGTAGAAATCCGATGCTAGACAGGGACATATGGCATTTCACTAATAATGGCAAATACATGGTTAAATCAGGGTATCAATTGGAAAGAGTCTACCCATACAGGATAAGTGAACCTGTCACTTTAGGGCCTACGCTAACCCCTTTGAAGGCATTCTGTTGGAAGGTCAGGTGTCCCCCAAAGATAAAGCAGTTTTTATGGCAAATGGTATCGGCATGTCTTCCCGTAAAGAGAAACCTAAAGGCACGTGGATTGGAAGGCGACATATATTGTGCCAGATGTGAAGCAGTAGAGGAAACTATTAACCATGTACTGTTCGAATGTCCGCCGGCGATACAAGTTTGGGCACTCTCAAAGATTCCCTCAAACCCATCAATTTTTCCTAGTCATTCGCTTTATGTGAATATGGATCATTTATTCTGGAGAATCCGTCCCCAATTGGAGGATTAGCAGTTTGCATGGATCTTATGGTACATTTGGAAAGCCCGCAATAGCAAAGTTTTTAGTAATTTGGATATTGACCCTAGGGAGACACTAAGGGTGGCGGAAACCGAAGCCACATTATGGATTGAAGCACATGTCCCATCCCAACAGACATCGCCTCAAACATTGGGTGCAATCCCTACTGAGTTGTCACGTATAACAGGTCGCTCATGTTTCATTGACGGATCCTGGAAGGCAGATGGACCTTTCTCAGGACAAGGATTGTGCAGTACCCTAGAAGGTTTTGATGATCTCTTGGGGGCTCGAAACACAAGGATAACAATATCTCCTCTTCACTCGGAGATCGAGGCGCTCATTTGGGCGATGGAATGTATGAGGAACCTACATCATTTCCAGGTCACTTTTGCAACGGATTGCTCTCAACTGGTGAAGATGGTGTCAGCACCGGAAGAATGGCCAGCCTTTGCAAGTTATCTAGAAGATATTCGACTTTTAAAAGCAAGTTTCTACAATTCAGAGCTCATCCACGTACCAAGAACACTAAATTCAAGGGCCGATAGTCTTGCGCGCAGTGCAAGAAAGCAAACCTTTTTTGTTGTTCACATGGATACAGAGCTACCCCTTTGGTTTACAGAGTCATCGAGTCTGTAAGCTTATTCTGATGACAAAAAAGCCCAATAGAACTCCCACTATATTAAGTTCTAAACACAATAGAACTCCCACTAGATCAATGTATTAAATTAACATGAATTAACAAATAAAACATGTTTATTTACAAAGATCACTTAATTAAATTAATACTTAACTAATTTAATTTATCACATCACATTTTTGATCAAAATAAATAGAGATTCTTCATCAAGTTAACCAAAAACGAATCTAATTTATTTATTTTCTCACTTTAGCCATATATAACTTATTTATGACCAAAACTTACTTTATTAATCTCTCTAAATACGTGTCCATATTATGCGTACAGTATATCAACTGAAAGATAATTTCAAGACCTACGGATGGACATAAAATTTACGCAATTCCGATCTACAGTCAGAGAGATATGACCAAAAGAAAAATGCAATTTTCTGACAAATCCGAACGCGACACGTGTCACGTTACTGTTCATCTTCTTCATTTCATTTTTTTGTTACTGCAACACGGCTGAAACTTTCAACCCCTATATCTCTCAGAATATACGATCATATTTTACGCATAATATATAAATAGAAAGATAATTTCAAGATCTACGCATAGATATAAAAATCGTGCGATTCTGATATATACTTAGAGAGATTTAATCAAAACAATATTTTCGGTTTATTAACTATTTCTCTAAATTTCATCCAAGCTATTCTGGTTCTAAATATAATAGTTTCCAGAAGAATTCATGACATTATGATGAACACATATGTAAAATTTCAATTGATTTCGTTATGTATTCATGGATTCATCATTTTTAATTATTTTAAATATTAACCATTTTTCTTAATTCATCATGAATAAACTCAAGTAACCCATATTACTTTTCATCCTTGATTACTATAAAATTTTAATATTCCAGAACCGAATCCAAATGCTCTGATACCAATGTTAGAAATTCTAGTGCGGAAGTGTGTTAAATCGAAAACATACCTTAGCCCGGTTTATCGATGAACACTACTTGATACAATCGGGCAAGAGTCGGGGATGAAATCACAGATGGAAATCAACCACTTGTCACAGTTCAAGTGCCCTTCTAGTTGATTCTTTGAAGTTTTCTCTGTCTAAAACGTTTTACTCTCTCTCTAGATTTATCTTCTTATCACTTGAATTAATTGTTCTCTTCTCTCTACAATGTATCTTAATTATAGATAACCAAGAGACACTATGTGAAGAGTCGCATATGTTCAAGGAAAAGATACATATGTTCACTAATGAAGAGACACCAACAAAGAGACACATCTTTTAAATGAAAAGTTGCATAGGTTCATTTATGGAGTTTAATCAATAACCATTAGTTAACTAAACCGGATTGGTATGCTGCCTAATCATGGACGCAAACCAACCATAAATCAATAGCTCTCACCATAGCTATTGCTGTATCTTCTACTTCACCCTTGTGCCTCTGCTTGTCGCATTCTTTCTTTGGGAGAACTAATACTAGAGCCAAAGTTTTCAAAAAAAAAATTAAGTTATCTCTTGTTATGGCTGAGCATATGATGAAACTATATTTCATGGGTAATTTGAGTCTGAATATTATTGATGCTATATTTATGATGATCTGATACCCGTATTTCACTTCTTATACTGAATATCTTTCTGTCTAATGTTTAATTGTTTTTTGTTGTACGCTGCAGTTTTTTTGTTTTCTGTAAACGTTCTTAAAACCAGAAATAAGAGGAGAGAGCGATAATTAAGATGATGATGATAACATATAACAACCTAACTTTAACATCTTCTGATGAATTTTGCATCATGCACTACCATCTTAGTATCACTCTTCTTTAGTCCTTGTCATTTAATACTTGTGGTTTGCCTACCCGCAAATTTGTATAATAATATATATTTAATAATTTAAAACTATTTTGTGTGTTTTTAAGAAATCAAATATAGCAAAAATGAAGATATTTAAATTTTATTTATATCCATCAGTTTTTGATTATTTTTAAAATAAACTAAAGTTAAATATATGCATAAGAAAAGAAACATGACACAATCAATCTTAAAATAGAAAAATCTAAAAAAGAAAACTTTTGTAAATTGATAACTCTATATATTAATAAAATATAAAAGTTTCAACATTATTAATATATAAAGTTCTTTATTTTATAAAATTTGTCCCAAAAATTTATTTTCATAAGTTACCTCCATTTTTTAAATAATTTTTTTTCATAATTAACCAAGACGTTCTATTGTTCTATATTTGGCATTCCTTATTGGTTTAAAATACAGAATAGAAAAATCACTTTTTAAATATAATTTACACATTTCTAATAAATTCACATTTATGTTCTAGTTTTGTCGTTGTAGGCATATAGGAGTAAAGAAAACTTTTAGTTAGCTTTGCGTTCCACTAAGTTAACAACCAGAACACGAATTTTGGATGTGTTACTTCAGTGAACAGCAACTGATTTTGCTATACAGAGCAATGGTGTATTATGTTTGACTCAAACTCAGTATGAATCAGTTTAAAATCAAGTTTGCATTGTCCGAATCAGATACAATTTCATTGATGAACATGTCTGATGGGACACAAAGTTGAATGACATATTAACAGTAGGGCAACAAAATCTTTGATGTTGCCGTTTGGTTCCTGATGTTTTAAGCTCTTTGAATAAAGAGCTGAGCTTTTTCCTCAGCTCGTCCATATAAACAAGAAAACCATATACAATACAAAGCAAATCAGGAGTCAATTCATTTCCTTCCAAAGCAAGTTATCAAACATGTGATAGTCCTTGACGATCCAATCAACCCCATGTAACTGAACAATTGATTAATAGAGAGAATGTGAAGAGGGTATAACATCAGTTGTGTATAACTGCTTTTGCTAGGAGAACCTCGACTATAACTGCTGCTTCGAGGATTAGTTATTCACCTGCTTTTGCAACCTCGACTATGATCAAACTCAATCAGCGAGGACACAAAAAAACAGTTATGAGAGGAGAGAAAAGAGACACGAAGATGAAAGCAGTCTTTTTTTTTTTGGTAATGCATGATCACAACTTACTGGCCCAATGTCTGTTTAGCTAGATCCATAGTTGATATCATGACACTACGGCAAAATAACATAATTCTGGACTTAAACCTAGCTAAATCACTACAGTTAAAACATAAAAGCCAAGTCAAACAGATATGTTGACAGCAGAGTTCTCTCTTTTTTTATTTTAAAAAAAAGTAGGAAATGGAACGAACAAATACTAATCAGTAAAAACATGAAAAAGGGGAAGGCTAAGTAGAAGAAAAATTGTTGGCTAATAATCTACAAACTAAATTTCCCTGGACATAAGATAAGAAAATCATGTACTTGTGATGCTGACCATTAGCTTCAGTAACCAAGGAATACATGTCAGTAGCCAAAAACGAAAGCAACACAACCACCCTTTATAAAAGAAAGAAAGAAAAGCCATGTTTAACATGAATACGCTTTGGGAGCAACTAATATTAATGTCTTTCCTTACACTTTTGACATTGAGAACACGCCTTTAAAAACGCCAGAAGCCTCTAAAACTGGAAGCAAATCAAACAGCAATCCCACATCACAGTCCTAGAAATAGATGTCCAAACAATTGAAAAGGAGAGCAATACTCTGAAAATCAAACGTTATATATAAGGGAAAATTATCAAAACTGACCCAAAACTTGATTTGAATTGCAAAAGTAAACCCAAATTTGAATCAAATGCAAAAGTAACCTAAAAGGCTATTGAAATTACAACCAGCCCCTTGTGAACAAACAAAAAAATCGATTTTTGTTTCCGTTTCTAACCCCCGCAAGTCTTCTGTGTAGACGACTTAATTATAAGTCGTCTGGACGACTTACTTGTAAGTCGTCTGGACGACTTACTTGTAAGTCGTCTAGTATAGTATTTCTTAAAAATAATTTAAAAAATTTGTAAAAAATATTTTGATAAGTAAAAAATTGAAATCATGTAATTAACATATGTTTAAAGAGATATAAATTAAAATATAACAAAAGTTAATTGTTTTCAACATAGATGAGTGAAAATAGTAAGTCATGATATTCTTTGATTTAGGTTTTACCAACATATGTTCTAGTCTTGTATGTGTTCTTAGGATTAGATTTTAGAAAGCATAAATGTTTTTTTGAAAAATTTAAAATTGACATAGGTGTGTTTATTTCTGTGTATAGTTAACACTATTTAAGTATAATTTGATTTTATAACGTGGTTAGTTAGTTAATTTAGTCAATTTAGTTTAGGGTTTAGGGTCTAAGCCGAGTTACTAGTAAATCGTGTGGTGAATATTTACAGTAGACGACTTACTAGTAAGTCGTCTGATGCACGTTCAAACCGGACCGAACCTTTAGTTTTACCATTTTACCAATGTGCTTTTAAACATAATTGGATTTTTTACCGGGCATATATAAGATTTTTTTTTTTGCTTATTGTTTCGCGAAATTTAGAAACCCTAACGTCATTTCTCTCAAAGAGGCGATTTCGAAGGCGATTTCCGACGATTCTCTGTAATCCATCATTCTCACCACCGTTCTCACCGCCGTTATCACCGTCATTCTCATCACCTTTCTCACCGCCGCTTCCTCTATTTCAAACCCTAGCACCGTTTCTCTGTAAACCCTAGCGCCGTTTGTCTCTAAACCCTAGCGGCGTTTGTCTGTAAACCCTAGCGGCGTTTCTGTCAGAGACGTGTCTGTAAATCCTAGCGAGGTAAGTTAAGACGTTGTCTTTTAAGTCCACCGTTCTCACCACTGTTCTCACCGCATTTCTTTTTGGCTGTCTATTTTGGCAGATTTATAATCGCTGTGTCGAAGGCGACTATGGCTTCTCCGAATTTTCAGGTATGCTCTAAAAATGTCTACTAGAAGTCTTGGAAGACTTTCCAGACAACTTAATTATAAATCGTCTGGAAAGTCTTCCAGACTTATAATTAAAATGTTATACTGGATGGTTGTCTGTTTGAGATGGTTGTCTTTCATTGTTTTGCAGACAAAAAAATGGATATTCCAAAACTACCCCGAAGGTTACATACATTAGGAGAAGAGCCCCCCGCAATGAAAGCTATTTCGTATCATACGGATTGTTCGAAGTTGCATGCTGCTTTAAAGAAAGCTCTTCATGGTAACGAATATGAAGAGCTAAAGGAGTCAAAGTTGGGAGTTTTCATCAAGTTTAAAGAGCTCGGATTTGCTTGGGCTTCAAGGCTGGTGCACTACATGCTCGGGTTCCAGCTGGACATAAAGAAGAAGTACGAGCTGTGGAGTCTAGTTGGTCCAGAACCTGTGAGGTTTTCACTGTTAGAGTTTGAAAACTCACTGGTCTAAACTGCGAGTACATAGAGGACCTTGAGAGACCAAAGTGTGCTGTTACAAAGGAGATGGCTTCTTTCTAGGGGCTGTTGGGAGTTCATGTCGAAGCCGGGCCATCTACTGAGCAGATAATAGCAGGATTTGAGAGATGGGAAGGGTGGTCTCGGGAGGATCGCAAGCGGCTCAGGTACCTTGCCATCTTCACTGGATACATTGAAGGGAGAAAGTATTCAACCACCACAAGGGTTAGTCTGGCAAGGCTAGTGATGGATTTAGAACGTTTTGAGAATTATCCATGGGGGAGAGTCGCGTTTAAGGTGCTGATGGACTCTTTGAAGGGCAAAGATATTTTGGGCTGTTACACTGTTGATGGATTTATACAAGCTCTCCAGGTCTGGGTGTACACAGCTCTGCCGGAATTGGGTGCTAATTATGGTAATCCCATACCAAACAGACCGTCTCCACCGATACTGGCTTACATGGGTGGCAAAGGACGCAGATGCTTTAAAGATGCTATCTGCAGACAGGTATTTTTACTTCAATCCTTTACTCCCAAAATTAAGTCGTCTGGAAAGTCGTCAGGAAAGTCTTCCTACTCGAAGACTTTCCAGACGACTTTCCAGACGACTTAATTATAAGTTAATCCATCAAATATCTAAGTTCATATCTTATATTTACTGCAGACTACGGTGGTGAACTTTGTTGAGAAGGACTATGGTGAAATGTTTCCAAAATGGAACTCTGATGCTGAGGACCTTCCCGCGGAGAACATAATTAAAGTTATGTTTAATCAGAGACCGTGGAAGTGGACCATGGATTGCTAGGAAGTCACTGGTACTTGGGTCAATACAAAGCCGGTGGTTGTGAGTCCATTGAAGAAAGCCATAGTTTGGTAGAAGAAGAGAGTCCAAGACCTCCGAAGAAAGCTCGTAAAGAGGCTAAAAAAGGGGCACCTCACTACAACAAATATGGCTTTTCATAGCATACGGGTAGTGCTATTATATGGTATTCATAACGGTTTCATAAATGCTATGAAATAAGACGCTATAATAGAGAACCTATATACGATAGCGTTTTAGAAGGACGCTATCATAGAGTAGCCTATAATAGCACTCTCACTATGCTGTATGACAGTAATTTATGACACATTGTTCGTGTTATAGAAAATTATATAACAATAGTTCCTTTGTGCTTTATAAAATTATTAAATAACAGTTTTTTTTTGTTATATTAATTTTTTTAATAACGTGTTTTGGTTGCTATAAATACTTTTGAAATAGCTATTTTTTTGTAGCCATGAAATATTTTTAACATAGCAGTGTTGTTGAGTTATGTATATATGAATTGTAGCTACTAATTTGCGCTACCAAGTTAGTGTATCATAACTTATTTTATATGCTATTTCGTGCACTGAAATAGCTGCTCGAAAAACACTAAATCGTTCACTTTAAATACACCAAATTCTCATAAGAAATAAACCAAGTCTGAAATTTCATTTCTCCAAAATAGAAATACAGTGTCATAATTAAGTTCTAAAGTAACATAAGTCTAAAGCAAGAAAATAAGTTTAAAGATGAAACAAAAGTCGAAATTTGCAAAAGTACCAAATCTAAAGCAATGAAAGTAGTAGACCACAATTCTTACTCCATCTCCAAACCTCAAACGATGACAAATTTGTCTTCAGACCATGCTATAGTGGTACCGATAGCATCCTCCATACACTTAATTGCAGACGTAGGCCTCCAAACCATTGCATCATTCACCTTGACAACATCCACCCAAACACGAACAGCATTATTGCCCAATGGAACAAAATGCACCACCTGTTCTGGGTTGTTCGAAGACCAGCGTCCTTCTGCTACAACTACATTCTGACCGGTAAGGTCCAGGAGTTTGCACTTCTGACCTTCCTTCACAATCTGTATAAGAGAAATATGTAAGCATTAACAAACTTGATCACTTATACGACCACAACCTACTATAATACGCTTACCTTCTGAGAGCTTCGAAGAGATCTTAAAACTGGTTTTGAAATCTTAGCAGGAGCTGGTGGAGTGTGTACTTGTGAGTGCGTACGAGGATAAGCTGTAGCTGGTGACTCCCCGATTACATTTTCGAACAAAACTCTGCTTACTGGCCATGCTACAAACGTCTTCAAACAGTCATGAAGGTTTGAGTGTTTTTCAGTTTGCCGCCAAAGAAATGTATCAGGTATGGTTACCGCATCTACAAACACTTTAACAGTATTTGGTCCAAGAGGAAGGCCATCCACCAAGGCCTTGGGATCACGACTCTCCCAACGACCTTCAGCAACTGTTTCTTCATCATCTGTTAGCCAATGTAAAAGTTTGCACTTGTTCTTTTTTGTCGTCTCTGGACTCTGTCAAACAAGTAAATCCAACATAGGAAACACATTACTAGATTTAGAAAACATAAACGTAGCCTTGAAAAATAGATGAGGAATGAAAACCTTACATGAGGGGACTCCTCTTCAAGAACAAGAACAGAATCCCGAGGCCACACAACAGTTTCTCCTACAGCCTGACCAATAGTGTACATTTTCGGTGCCGGTCTCCAAAGAAATGCATCTTTTTCAAGAGCCGTTTCAACGACCACCTTGACTGAATTAGGGCCCAATGGTACATTATTAACAAACTCTTGCGCATCAGAAGACATAAACCGACCGTCAGCTACTTTGCATTCCTTGTCACACCAATCGTATAGAATACACTTAGGCTGCGATGTCCTTTTGTTTACACTCTACAAATATCAATCAAGACAACAGTTTCATTACCGTTCAAATTCAGCAAGAATAGCAATTTCTCTACTACTTACTGTTGGTGCTGAATTTTCACCCACTTCCGAGTCTGGACACTGCAGTTGACATTAAAATTCAGTTAACATTTTGCAAAAAAATACAGAACCAAAGTAAAGTTACTCTTTCACACTTACTCGACTATTCATTTTTGCTAGAGCTTCTTGTAATTCCTGGACCTGCTGCTTCAACTGAATTTGTGTATGTTGCATTTCAGTTACATACTTGTTCTTCACTTCGAAAAAAGCAAGTTTGCTCACACTCATTCCTCTACCCATTGCCCTCAAGCGTCCATGATTGTCCAGTCCTAGGATCTGACTAAGAGTGTCTTCTTTTGGGTTTGATGATGATGCCCCTGGATCGTGAGACCGAATAATCTCATTCGCCTTTTCCTGAAATATTTTGTAGTTATGTTTAAGTAGTTTACCAATAATATAAGACTCTTAAGCGAGTAAGATAAAGAAGCAACTAAGTACTATTTTTTCAGCAGCATCCGTGTTTACTGCTGTTCCATCCTTTTTAGTTCGTGACTTGACCCACACATTCAGTCTAGTCACTTCAGCGGGATCTGAGCTCTCTTTTTTCTGCATAATGGTTCAGGGTCTATTAATATAATATCAAATTCATGTGTGAGGAATAGTATTAAACCAAATAAAAACACTTACTAAATCTTCTGCCAATCTAACCATTCCTTTACGGCTACATGTGTGAGGAATCTGCTGACGTCTTCTTTCCTTGTATGACTCGCTAACAGCCTATATATACAGAAGTGTTATCATGGTCAATATGAAAACGAAACTAAGTACATGTTCATACCTTGAACTCTTTACTAGTCTTCTCTTTCACAAACTTCCTCCACTCTGCCGTTTGAACATTGTCTGGCCGTAACTTCGTTCTCTCTGCGTGGTTATCAGCATTAATAATCTGATTAACCAAGCATGATTTAGACGCCCTCCATAAGCATCCCATCTGTTTCATAACTGCCGCTTTCTCGTACTCACCATCCAGTTCAAACCGTAACTACAAAAAACAAGAAAATATAAGAGTATTAAGACCAAATAAATTTACAATGTGAATGAATACAATTACCTTAACAGATTTCCATAGAACAGTCTTCCGGTCGTCACCAATTTTTCTCCAATCATCTATGACCAAAGGAACATGTTCCCTTACCAATGGACCTAAGTAGGAAGACAGCTTAACTGATCCTTCACCACAGGGTTCTCCAAATTCTGTGAAATCCACTCTTATTCGTGCATTAGGATCTCTTGCAATATCTTTCATCTTCGTTGGTCCTCTGTGTTTCTTGATCTGTGGCTGAACCATATCAGTACCCTCATCACGAGCCTTAGCACCTTCGGAAACAATCCTGTCAGGTTCTTCTTCTCCACCTTCCTTATCACGTACTGATTCTTTAATCGGGATGTCATCAGGCTGTGATTCCTCAATCCTTGTCTCATGCTGCGTCTCATCAGGGTGAATGGTGGCAATGAATTCAGGCTCATCATCTTCTACAGCGGTCTTCCTTGTCTTTGATTTCTTATTCCCTTTACCCATGGTAATCCTACAATCAAACTCGAGTCAGACCAAATATTAATTCAAAGTCAAACGATCTCAACAATATTAATTCAAAGTCAAAGGCAAACGATCTCAACGAAATCAAACATGTAAAATTCCATATAATAAGTAATAAAACAAAATGTCATTCAAAACACAGAACGCCAAAACAACTATTCAAACGTATATTCCTTCACAATCATCTCTGACATTCTCAGCCTCATCTGGAATGTCTTCTAGACTCATATTCATATTAGACGGCAGTGGTCCTACATCTGCATCCCCATCTACCCCTTTCTCATCACTGTATCTTCTACATGGACCCTTCATAGCTACATACCAACTCGATTCATCATTTTCCCTTGAGTAAAATATCTGCTTAGCTTGAGATGCTAAAATGAATGGATCCTTGGCAAAGTTTATGTGGCTGTGATCAAAATTGACCAGTGTAAAGCCATCCTCTACCTTCACACCGTTACCTTTAACGGCCCACTGACACCTGAATATTGGGACGTAGAAGGCATTGTAATCTACTAATATTATATCAACTACTCTCCCATAGTAGGATACAATGTCTACCACCTGCGCTGTGTCCCTAGCACTAGATCTACACAGCGATGTTGCCTCATAGTAAACCCCACTATCTGACTTAGCCTATGCACCGAAATTGTATGAAATCGTTGGCCATTCACTATGTAGCCTGTGTAAGCTCTGGCTATACTTCGAGGACCATAAGCCAGCCACTTCAGTGTCTCTTCCTCATGTTCTGAATCAATAGGTATCTAACAATTTATGGAAAAAATGTCAGCTAAAGCACATGGTAATAAATCCACTAAAAACAAAAACAGTAGAACATGCCTGTTGCTTTAACCACGCTGCGAATTTTTCAGTGTGCATACGCCATAAATAAGTTGCATCCCGTTTACATCTACTGTCTGTGTCTTGTAGATGTTGTAAATGAGCACTTGAATATGAAAAAAACAAACCACAAATTACAATATGAAAACTAAACATACGAATTCAATATACTATGTAAGGACAGAAACTTACTCAACAAATGGATCCACCAGAGCCGTGTTTTGTATTATGGCAAGATGAGCTATTTTCTTATCTGTATCAGTGAGAGTGAATGAGCGGCCAGCTGATATAGGATGACCTTCAAGGATGTTGTGGATCTCGTACTCAGTGTTTCTGTCCTCTTTTTCTTCTACATTTGTTGTCGTCTTCAAGAAACCCGAGCAGAACTTCATGCACTCTTCTGCGAGACAAGACTCAGCTATACACCCCTCTGGTCTTGATGTGTTTCTTACGTAGTCTTTCAAAACTTTCATGTACCTGTTTTAAAATGAACAACACATGTTAATAGTTAGTCCATTCTGAAGAAGAAGAAAAAATATTTTTAAACAAGTAAACATACCTTTCAAATGGATACATCCACCGAAAATGGACAGGACCACCAAGTCGAGCTTCTCTTCCTAGATGAACACACAAGTGCACCATGATGTCGAAGAAACTAGGTGGCCAAAATCTTTCAAAAATGCATAGAGTCTCCACAATTTCAGATTCCATTTGCTGGAGTTGTTCCATATCAATTACTCGTTGGCAAAGAAGGTTGAAGAAAGCGCATAACCGGAAAATGCCTACCCTAGGACCCTTAGAGAGTAACCCCCTAATTGCTACTGGCAGCAGTTGTTGCATCAGGATGTGGTAATCATGAGATTTGAGTCCCATCACTTTGCACTCCTCTAATGATATACAACTAGATATATTAGAACAATACCCATCAGGACCTTTAAAATCAAAGAGCCGCTTACAGAAAGTCTGTTTCTCTGACTTTGACAAAGACCAAGGAGCTGCTGGGAGTAATGTCCTTTTGCCATGATCTTTAGGATGCAACTCCTTCCTGATACCAAGACTTTGAAGATCCTTTCTAGCCTTTAGACCATCCTTTGAGTTGCCACAATGTAACAATGTGGCAATCAAGCTTGCAGCCACATTCCTCTCGACATGCATCACGTCTATATTATGCCGCACTGGGAGCTCCTGATAATGTCAAAGGAAATTAAAAAATCATTCAGAACTTACTATATACAATTACACATGTACTAGATTGAAAGTTTGCACATACCTCCCAATAAGGCAATGTGAAAAATATTGAACGTTTCTTCCATCTAGATAATTCCTCTTCATCTTTCTCTACTAAGTCTTCATCTTCATCAGATTCACTGACATCGTCCTCGTTATCAGATGGTATGTCAACTCGAGCAGCTCTCTTTTTCACACATGGTTTTCTATTACCAAAATCATTCTTGTAATTTCTCAGCTGAAATGAAACATTTCTTCCCGTGAGTATCCTTCCCTTTGTACCATGTTCAGTTTTCCCATCAAACCAAGTCTTCTTTCCTCTGAAACTATGTAAGGGAGGCAAACTCTTCCTGTGGCACATAAATACAAATTTTCTGCTATTCTTCAGCCATAAACTATCTGTGTGCTTCCCGCATATAGGACAACCCATTTTACCCTTGACTTTACAACCAGCAAGATTCCCATATGCTGGGAAATCACTAATAGTCCAAAGAAGCATTGCCCTAAGCGTAAAAGTTGTCTTACTAACAGCATCATAAGTTAACTCCCCTAAGCACCACAGCTGATTTAAATCTTCTATAAGAGGTTCTAAGTATACATCTATACTATTACCCGGTTGATGCGGTCCTGGAATCAGCAGACTGAGCATGATGTTATCCTCCTTCATACATAGGTCAGGAGCCATGTTGTAATTAACCAATAACACTGGCCAACAACTGTAGCGGCTGTTCTTCATACTGAACGGATTAAACCCATCAGTTGAGAGCCCTAGTCGCAAGTTCCTCTCCTCCGCTGCGAACGATGGATACTTGTCATCCATTGACTTCCATGTAACAGAGTCCACTGGATGGCGCAGTTTCCCATCTTTGCTCTTGTTATTGAAATGCCATCTCAATTCCTTTGCAAGTTGCTCTGATCTGAACATCCTTTTCAGACGAGGTATTAAGGGAAAGTATCTCAAAACCTTCTGTGGAACACCCTTTCTGAATTCACCAGTGTGCATGTTGGTCTTCCATCTAGACGCCTTGCATTTAGGGCAACTCTCTGCCTTCTTCAGCTTCTTTCTAAATAAGCAGCAGTCGTTCACGCAAGCATGAATCTTTTCATACCCCATATCAAAAGTTTTCAAAAACTTCTTGACATCATAAGTTGATGTTTGCAGCACATTGTCTTCGGGTAACATGTCTGGCAATGTTTGCAGTAAGTCATCAAAGCTCTTGTCTGACCACCCATTCTGAGACTTAATCCTAAACAATGAAACTACAGCTGATAGCTTGCTATGACTTTCACACGTCGGATACAATGGGGTTTCAGCCTCTGCTAGTTTTGCCAAAAACTCATCTTCTTTCTTGTCCTCACCCTCAGTTGAGTCACTTAACTGAGTCCCCCTAATGGCTAAATCTTCATCTCGACATTTTGCTGCTTCATATAAACTAAGGATCTCAGCATTCCACAATCTATCTTTACCAGCCACTACAAGAACAGAGTCACCTTCTCCATGGTGAAACCAATCCGTGCGTACCTTGTAAGCGTCATCCATTCCATTTATAACCAAATGAGAGACAACCTCCTCACTTGTATGGCGATCTAGATTGCGGCATCGGGCGCATGGACATACTATCTTACCATTAACTCCTAACTTAGCACTAACAGCATTAACAAAATCCCGAGCACCTCTCTCATATGCAGAATCGAGTCTTAAGTTCATGTAAATCAAACGAAAAAAAAAGTTATGACAAGAATGCTTCAAATTCATAAACTGAACACACAAGTAATGAATATACCTGCATAAATGCACCCATGACTTGTCCAACATTGTTTGCAGTCCTCAATATCCGAAACCAACAACAAACAACATAAACAAACCACCCGAGTGTAAGCCAAACAGAAGACAAGGATGGAAGATCAAACAAAACCCTAAGCAATCACTTTTCTAATCTGGAAACAAGTTAAAGCACAATAGAGTAATAGTTACAAAGAACATATAAAGGCTAATAAAAATTATACCTTTGAGACAAATCTCTAAACATGAACTAAGTAACTACACATTTCAACTTAAAAGAAACAGACTTGACATTCTATGTCAACAACAACAACGTCAAGTAACTTCAAGACAACATAAAAACCATTTTACAGTAGTATGAAAGGAAAAGGAGACAAGAGAAGAAGAAGAAGAGATTTCGATCTTGCCATACCTTCGGTAGAACAGTACTGTTGATCTGGAAAAGAGCTGTAACCAATGACGACGAAGACAAAGAAGCCGACCTAGAAGTCTACAAATACAGAAGTACGAATCTGAGAATCAATTATCAAAACTGTGACAAGGCTTCGAAACTACATGATTAGACAAACCTAATCGATGGTGAAAACAAAGATGAACACATGGGAGATTCATAGAGAACATCGACAACATAACTAATCACAACAATTAAAAAGATCAAAAACCTAAATTATCACTACACATGAATCTATCGACGGTAAGAACTCACTTAAAAGTGTAGATCTGGAATTGAAATCGGAGGCGAGGAGTGCGAGACCTTCTACGATGACGGCCGGCCAAATAGTGATTACGAATGGTGAGACAAGAGAAATCGATTCTGGGAGGGTAGAGAGAGCATAGCTCGAGAGGAAGACGACGAGGGGAAAAAATAAAGTTTTTTTAATGCTATGAAAGATATTGCTTTGGTAAATGGCCGCAAACTCGCCTTTTTTTCTTAAGTGTTGGCGCTAATTGTAAAAACTAGGGTGATTTGTGAGTCTTTAATTTTCATTTTCTGATTTTTTGGGCATAGCATAATTAAAATGCTATAAGATTGTTATCCAGACTTCCCACTACCTTTCCATAGCAGTTACGAAAAATGAGCTATGGCAATGTGCTATCAATACCCATATTTGTTGTAGTGGTTCGAAAAATGGCCAGCCTTATCGCTGCCATTGATTGTTTTGTGGCATTTCCGAAAAGGTGTTGTAGGCGGCGTAGTTCCTCATGGTTTAAAATTTAGGGGGTTTCGAAGTTGAGACGCGTTTTGGATTGAAGAAAAATAAAAAGGTGCAACACGAGAACCTCCCGGGAGGTAACACATCTTAGTACTACTCTCGCCAAGCACGCTTCACTATAGAGTACTGATGGTATCCGGCTTATGGTTTAGGGTTTAAAGTTTAGGGTTTAGGGGTAGGCTTTATCACTAACATTGGTGGTTTTGTGGCATTTCCGAAAAGGTGTTGTATGCGGCATAGTTCCTCACGGTTCAAAATTTAGGGGGTTTCAAATTTGAGACGTGTTTTGAATTGAAGAAAAAAATAAATAAAAGGTGCACGCCGAAGCACGCTTCACTACGGAGTTCTGATGGGATCCAGTTTAGGGTTTAGTGTTTAGGGTTTAGAGTTAGGGTTTAGAGTTTAGGGTTTAGAGTTTAGGGTTTAGTGTTTAGGTTATAGGTTTGAGAGATTAAGGTTTAGTTTTTAGGGTTTAGAGTTTAGGGTTTAGGGTTTAGTACATGTTTCTCGATTCCTTATATCCTTAATTTCAAAAAAATCTGGCGAATTTGCGTGGGACCCGCATGATTCGTTGGCATAATTTACCTAATAAAAGTGCATGGACATTGATCGAGACACGAAGACAAAATGCATAAAGACCATTTCGTAACTTTTTAAGCCCCAAAACGTTCCAGAGCCATTTTGAGTCTCAAAACGGTTGAACTTGGATTCGAAAAATGGCCAGCCTTATCGCTGCCATTAATGGTTTTGTGGCATTTCCGAAAAAGGTGTTGTAGGCGGCGTAGTTCCTCATGGTTTAAAATTTAGGGGGTTTCGAAGTTGAGACGCGTTTTGGATTGAAGAAAAAATAAAAAAAGTGCAACACAAGGACTTCCCGGGAGGTCACACATCTTAGTACTACTCTCGCCAAGCACGCTTCACTACGGAGTATTGATGGTATCTGGCTTAAGGGTTTAGGGTTTAGAGTTTAGGGTTTAGGGTTTAAGGCAGGCTTTATCACTATCATTGGTGGTTTTGTGACATTTCCGTAAAGGTGTTGTATGCGGCATAGTTCCTCACGGTTCAAAATTTAGGGGGTTTCAAAGTTGAGACGCGTTTTGGATTGAAGAAAAAAATAAATAAAAGGTGCAACCCGAGGACTTCCCGGAAGGTCACACATCTTAGTACTACTCTCGCCCAAGCAAGCTTCACTACGGAGTTCTGATGGGATCCAGCTTAGGGTTTAGGGTTTATTGTTTAGGGTTTAAGGTTTAGAGTTTAGTGTTTAGGGTTTAGGGTTTAGAGTTTAGGGTTTGGGTTTAAATTTTAGGATTTAGGTTTTACTTGGGTTCGAAAAATAGCCAGCCTTACTGCTGCCATTGATTGTTTTTGGCATTTCTGAAAAGGTGTTGTAGGCGGTGTAGTTCCTCATGGTTTAAAATTTAGGGGGTTTCAAAGTTGAGACGCGTTTTGGATTGAAAAAAAATAAAAAAGGTGCAACACGAGAACCTCCTGGGAGGTAACACATCTTAGTACTACTCTCGCCAAGCACGCTTCACTACGGAGTACTGATGGTATCCGGCTTATGGTTTAGGGTTTAGGGTACGCTTTGTCACTAACATTGGTGGTTTTGTGGCATAGTTCCTCGTGGTTCAAAATTTAGGGGGTTTCAAATTTGAGACGTTTTTTGAATTGAAGAAAAAAATAAATAAAAGGTGCACGCCGAAGCACGTTCACTACGTAGTTCTGATGGGACACAATTGAGGGTTTAGTGTTTAGGGTTTAGGGTTTAGAGTTTAAGGTTTAGTGTTTTCTGTTTAGGTTATAGGGTTGAGAGATTAAGGTTTAGTTTTTAGGGTTTAGAGTTTAGGGTTTAGGGTTTAGTACATGTTTCTCGATTCTTTATTTCCTTAAATTCAAAAAAATCTGGCGAATTTGCGTGGGACGCGCATGATTTGTTGGCATAATTTACCTCATAAAAGTGCATGGACATTGATCGAGACACGAAGACAAAATGCATAAAGACCATTTCGTAACTTTTTAAGCCCCAAAACATTCCAGAGCCATTTTGAGTCTCAAAACGGTTGGACTTGGATTCGAAAAATGGCCAGCCTTATCGCTGCCATTAATGGTTTGTTGCATTTCCGAAAAACGTGTTGTAGGCGGCGTAGTTCCTCATGGTTTAAAATTAAGGGGGTTTCGAAGTTGAGATGCGTTTTGGATTGAAGAAAAAATAAATAAAAGGTGCAACCCAAGGACTTCCCGGAAGGTCACACATCTTAGTACCACTCTCGCCCAAGCAAACTTCACACTTCACTACGGAGTTTTGATGGGATCCGGCTTAAGTTTTAGGGTTTATTGTTTAGGGTTTAGGATTTAGAGTTTAGTGTTTAGGGCTTAGAGTTTAGGGTTAGGGTTTACCCTGCACCGGATCCTAGCAGAAAGCCAGAGTGAAAAGGGCTTGGGCGTGAGTGGTACTAGGATGTGTGACCTCCTAGGAAGTCCTCGTGTTGCACCCTTTTAATTTTTTTTCTTCAATGCAAAAGGCGTCTCAACTTCGAAACCCCATAACTTTTGAACAGTGAGGAACTTTGTCGGCTACATCACCTTTTCAGAATGGCCACAAAACCATCAATGGCAGTGATATGGCCTTACCAATTTTGGTACCCAAATTCAATAGTTTTGAGCCTCAAAATGGCTGTCGAACTGTTTTAGAACATAAAGAAGGTGCGAACTTGTCATCCTAAATTTTTTAATAGTGTTTCGACCATTGTGAATGCACTATTAAATAGTAAAAAATACCAACAAATCATGGGGTCAACGCAAATTCACCCAATTTTTCTGAATATAAGGATACAAGGCATCCTAAAACATGTACTAAACCCTAAACCCTAAACTCTAAACTCTAAACACTAAATCTTAAACTCTAAACCCAAAATTCTAAACCCTAAAACATAAACCCTGCACTGGATCCCAGCAGAACGCCGGAGAGAAGCGTGCTTGGGCGAGATTAGTACTAGGATGTGTGACCTCCCGCCAAATCCTCGTGTTGCACCCACTTTTTGTTTTTTTTTCTTCAATCCAAAACGCATCTCAACTTTGAAACCCCATAACTTTTGAACTGTGAGGAACTACGTCGGCTACAACACCTTTTCAGAAAGACCACAAAACCATCAATGGCTTTGATAAAGCCTTGCCATTTTCTTGACCAAAATTAAACCTATTTGGACCTTAAAATGGCTGTGGAACGTTTCAGAGATTAAATAAGTTGGTAACCGCTCTTTCTGCGTTTTATCGTCAAGTTTTGAACATTGTCTATGAACTTTTAAAAGTAACAAATGATAACGAATCATGCGGGTCCCAAACAATTTCACCTGATTTTTCTGAATTTAAAGATATATGGAATCACGAAATCTGTAATAAACTCTAAACCTTAAACCCTAAACCTTAAACTCTAAACCCTAAACCCTAAACCAGAAATCCCGCACTGGATCCTAGCGGAAAGCCATAGTGAAGGGGGCTTGGGCGTGAGTAGTACTAGGATGTGTGACCTCCTAGGAAGTCCTCGTGTTGCACCTATTTTATTTTTCTTATTCAATGCAAAACGCGTGTCAACTTCGAAACCCCATAACTTTTTAACTGTGAGGAACTTCGTCGGCTACAACACCTTTTCAGAAAGGCCACAAAACCATTAATGGCAGTGATAAGGCCTTACCATTTTTGGGACCTAAATTTAATAGTTTTGAGCCTCAAAATGGCTGTGGAACTGTTTTTGAGCGTAAAGAAGGTGCGAACCTGTCATCCTGCATTTTTCATAGTGTTTCGACCATTGTAAATGCACTTTTAAATAGTAAAAATGCCAACAAATCATGCGGGTCCACACAAATTCACCCGAATTTTTCTGAATATAAAGACACAAGGAATCCTAAAACATGTACTAAACCCTATACCTTAAACTCTAAGCCCTAAACCTTAACTCTAAACCCAAAATCCTAAACCTTAAAACATAAACCCTGCACTGGATCCCAGCAGATTGGCGGAGAGAAGCGTGCTTGGGCGAGAGTAGTACTAGGATGTGTGACCTCCAGCCAAATGCTCGTGTTGCACCCACTTTTTGTTTTTTTTCTTCAATCTAAAACGCATCTCAACTTCGAAACTCCATAACTTTTGAACCGTGAGGAACTACGTCCTCTACATCACCTTTTCGGAAAGGCCACAAACAAATCAACGACTTTGATAAGGCCTGGCCATTTTTCGGACCCAAATTAAACCATTTTGAGCCTTAAAATGGCTCTGGAACGTTGCAGAGCTTAAATAAATTGGTAACCGGTCTTTTTGCGTTTTGTCAACGTGTTTCGAACGTTGTCCTTAAACTTTTATAAAGTAGAAAATGGTAACTAATCATGCGGGTCCCACCCAATTTCATCCAATTTTTTTCTGAATTTAAGGATATAAGGAATCACAGCCAAAAACCTTAAACCGTAAACCCTAAACCATAAACCAGAACCCCATAACTTTTGAACCGTGAGGAACTACGTCGGCTACAACAACTTTTCAGAAAGGCCACAAAACCATCAATGGCAGTGATAAGGCTTGGCCGTTAGTAGTACTAGGATGTTTGACCTCCCGGGAAGTCCTCGTGTTGCTACTATTTTTTCTACAATCCAAAACGCGTCTAAACCCTAAACCCTAAACCTTAACCTCTAAACCCTAAACCCTAAACCAAAAACCCTGCACCGGATCCTAGCAGAAAGGCAGAGTGAAGGGTGCTTGGGCGTGAGTAGTACTAGGATGTGTGACCTCCTAGAAAGTCCTCGTGTTGCACCCTTTTTTATTTTATTTTTCTTCAATGCAAAAAGCGTCTCAACTTCGAAACCCCATAACTTTTTAACTGTGAGAAACTTCGTCCGCTACATCACCTTTTCAGAAAGGCCACAAAACTATCAATGGCAGTGATAAGGCCTTGCCATTTTTGGGGCCCAAATTCAATAGTTTTGAGCCTCAAAATGGCTGTGGAACTGTTTTAGAACGTAAAGAAGGTGCGAACCTGTCATCCTGCATTTTGTCAAAGTGTTTCGACCATTGTGAATGCACTTTTAAATAGTAAAAATGCCAACAAATCATGAGGGTCCACGCAAATTCACCTGATTTTTCTGAATATAAAGATACAAGGAATCCTAGAACATGTACTAAACCCTAAACCCTAAACTCTAAACTCTAAACCCTAAACGTTAAACTCTAAACCCAAAATCCTAAACCCTAAAACATAAACCTTACACTGGATCTCAGCAGAACGCCGGAGTGAATCGTGCTTGTGCGAGAGTAGTACTAGGATGTTTGACGTCTCCCCAAATCCTTGTGTTGCACCCACTTTTTATTTTTTTTCTTCAATCCAAAACGTGTCTCAAATTCTAAACCCCATCACTTTTGAACCGTTAGGAACTACGTTGGCTACAGCACCTTTTGGGAAATGCCAAAAAACAATCAACGGCTTTGATAAGGCCTTGCTATCTTTCGGACCCAAACTAAACCATTTTGAGCCTTTGAATGGCTTTGGAACGTTTCAGAGCTTAAATAACTTGGTAACCGGTCATTCTGCGTTTTGTCGTCGTGCTTCGAACATTGTCCTTAAAATTTTATAAAGTAAAAATGGTAACCAATCATGCAAGTCCCACACAATTTCACCCGATTTTTTTGAATTTAAGTATATAAGGAATCACAGCCATAAACCCTAATCCGTAAACCTTAAACCGTATTCTCTAAACCCTAAATCCTAAACCCAAAACACTAACCTCTAAACGCTAAACCATAAACCCTAAACCAAGCACCGGATCCCAGCAAAAAGCCAGTGTGAAAGTTGCTTGGTCGTGAATAGTACTAGGATGTGTCACCTCCCAGGAAGTCCTCGTGTTGCACCCTTTTCACTTTTTTCTTCAATGCAAAATGCATCTCAACTTCGAAACCCCATAACTTATGAACCATGAGGGACTACGTCGAGTACAACTCCTTTGAGAAAAGGCCACAAAACCATCGATGGCAGTGAAAAGGCCTGGCAATCTTTCGGACCAAAATGAAACCGTTTTGAGCCTCAAAATGGTTGTGGAACGTTTCAGAGCTTAAAGTAGTTGCAAACTATTCTTTCTGCGTTTTTTCATCGTGCTTCGACCATTGTCCGTGAACTTTTATAAGGCAAAAAATGCCAACGAATCATGCTGGTCCCACACAATTTCACCCGCTTTTTCTCAATTTATGATATAAAGAATCGCAAACGTGTACTAAAATGTAAAATTCAAACTCTAAACCCTAAATCCTCAACCCAGAACTCTAAACCCTAAACCCTAAATCCTAACCCCTAAACTTTAAACCCAAAACCCTTAACCATAAACCATAAACCCTGCACCGGATCCCAACAGAAAGCCAGAGTGAAGGGTGCTTGGCCGTGAGTAGTACTAGGATGTGTGACCTTCCAAAAATTCCTTGTGTTGCACCCTTTCTATTTTTTTCCAAGGCAAAACGCGTCTCAACTTCGAAACCCCTTAACTTTTGAACCCTGAGGAAGTACGTCGGCTATAACACCTTTTCGGAAAGAACACAAAACCATCAATGGCAGCGATAAGTCATGGCCATTTTTCGGACCAAAATTCAACCGGTTTAAGCTTCAAAATTGCTGTGGAACATTTCAGAGCTTAAAGAAGTTGCGAACCGGTCTTTCTGCGTTTTGTCGTCGTAGTATCAACCATTGTCCATGAACTTTTATCAAGTAAAAAATGCCAACGAATCATGCGGGTCCAACGCAATTTCACACGATTTTTATGAATTAATGGCATAAGGAATCACGAGACGTGTACTAAACTCTAAACACTAAGCTCTAAACCCTAAATCCTAAACCCTAAACTCTAAACCCTAAACCATAAGCCCTTAATCCTAAACCCTGCACCGGATCTTAGCAGAAAGCCAGTGTGAAAGGTGCTTGGACGTGAGTAGTACTTGGATGTATGACCTCCTAGGAAGTCCTTGGGTTGCACCCTTTTTTATTTTTTTTTCTACGATGCAAAACGCGTCTCAACTTCGAAACCCCATAACTTTTGAACCGTGAGGAACTACATCGGCTACAACACCTTTACACAAAGGCCACAAAACTATCAATAGCAACAATATGTCCTAGCCATTTTTCGGACCAAAATTCAATCGTTTTGATCTTCATAATGGATGTGGAACATTTCAGAGCTTAAAGAAGTTGTGAACTGGTCTTTATTCGTTTTGTCGTCGTGGTTTAGACCATTATCCATGAACCTTTATAAAGTAAAAAATGCCAACGAATCATGCGGGTCCTACGCATTTTCACATGATTTTTTCTAAACTAACGATATAAGGAATCGCGAGACATGTACTAAACTCTAAACCCAAAACTCTAAAACCTAAATCCTAAACCCTAAACCCTAAACTTGAAACCCTAAACAATAAACCCTAAACCCTCACCGGATCACAGCAGAAGGCCAGTGTGAAATTTGCTTGGTCGTGAGTAGTACTAGGATATGTGACCTCCCATGAAGTCCTCGTGTTGCACCCATTTTTATTTTTTTTCTTCAATGCAAAACGCATCTCAACTTCGAAATCCTATAACTTATGAACCGTGAGGAACTACGTCGACTACAACACTTTTTCGAAAACGCCCCAAAACCATCAATGGCTGTGAAAAGGCCTCACAATTTTTCGGACCCAAATTAAACCGCTTTGAGCTCAATATTTCAGAGCTTAAAGTAGTTGCGAACCATTCTTTCTGCGTTTTGTCGTCATGTTTTGATCATTGAATGTGAACTTTTATAAAGTAAAAATTGCCAACGAATGATATGGGTCCCACACAATTTCACTCGATTTTTCTGAATTAATGATATAAAGAATCGCGAGACATGTACTAAACTCTAAACCTCAAACTCTAAACCCTAAATCCTAAACCCTGAACTCTAAACCCTAAACCAAAAACCCTAAACCAAAAACCCTAAACCAAAAACCCTAAACCCTAAACCCTCCACTGGATCTTAGATGAAAGACAATGTGAAAGGTGCTTGGCCGTGAGTAATACTAGGATGTGTGACCTCCTAGGAACTCCTCGTGTTGCACCCTTTTTTTATTTTATTTTCTTCGATGCAAAACGCTTCTCAACTTCAAAACCCCATAACTTTTAAACTGTGAGGAACTGCATCGGCTAGAGCACTTTTTCAGAAATGCCACAAAACCACGATGGCAGCAAAAAGTCCTGGCCATTTTTCGGACCAAAATTCAACCATTTTGATGTTCAAAATGGATGTGGAACGCTTCCGAGCTTAAAGAAGTTGCGAACCGGTCTTTCTGCTTTTAGTAGTCGTGGTTTTGACCATTGTCCAAGAACTTTTATAAAGTAAAACATGCCAACGAAGCACGCGGGTCCTACGCAATTTCACACGCTTTTTCTGAATTAATGATAAAAGGAATCACGAGCCATGTACTAAAATCTAAACCCTAAATCCTAAACCCTAAACCCTAAAGTCTAAACCCTAAACCCTAAATCCTAAACCCTAAACCCTAAAGTCTAAATCCTAAACCCTAAACCCTAAAGTCTAAACCCTAAACCCTAAACCCTAAACCCTAACCTCTTTACCCTAAATCCTAAACACTAAATTCTAAACCCTAAACCATAAACCCTTAATCCTAAACCCTGCACCGGATCTTAGCAGAACGCCAGTTTGATAGGTGCTTGGCTGTGAGTAGTACTAGGATGTGTAACCTCCTAGGAAGTCCTCGTGTTGCACCCTTTTTTTTTTCTTCGATGCAAAACGCGTCTCAACTTCAAAACTTCATAACTTTTGAATCGTGAGGAACTACATCGGCTACAACCCTTTTTCAGAAAGGCCACAAAACCATCAATAGCAGCAATATGTCCTGGCCATTTTTCAGACCAAAATTCAACCGTTTTGATCTTCAAAATGGCTGTGGAACGTTTCAGAGCTTACAGAAGTTGCGAACCGGTCTTTCTGCTTTTAGTCATCGTGGTTTCAACCAGTCATGAACTTTTATAAAGTAAAAAATGCCAACAAATCATGCGGGTCCTACACAATTTCACATGATTAATGATATAAGGAACCGCGAGACATGTACTAAGCTCTAAACCTTAAACTCTAAACCCTAAATCCTAAACCCAAAACCCTAAACTCTAAACTCTAAACCATATACCCTAAACCCTGCACCGGATCCCAGCACAAAGCCAGGGTGAAACTTGTTTGGTCATGAATAGTACTAGATGCGTGACCTCCCAGGAAATCCTCGTGTTGCACCCTTTTTATTTTTTTCTTCAATTCAACTTGGAAACCCTTAACTTATGAACCGTGAGGAACTACGTCGACTACAACACCTTTTCGAAAAGGCCACAAAACCATCAATGGCAGTGAAAAGGCCTGGAAATTTTTCGGACCAAAATTAAACCGTTTTGAGCCTCAAAATTGTTGTGGAACATTTCAGAGCTTAAAGTAGTTGCGAATCAGTCTTTCTGCGTTTTGTTGTCGTGTTACGACCATTGTCCGTGAACTTTAATAAAGTAAAAAATGCTAACAAATCATGCTGGTCCCACACAATTTCACCCATTTTCTGAAATACTGATAAAAAGAATCGCGAGATGTGTACTAAGCTCTAAAACTCAACTCTAAACTCTAAATCCTAAACCCTGAACTCTAAACCCTAAACCCTAAATCCTAAAACTAAACTCTAAATCCCAAACCCTGAACCATAAACCCTAAACCCTGCACCGGATCCCAACAGAAAGCCAGAGTGAAGGGTGCTTGGCCGTGAGTAGTACTAGGATATGTGACCTTCCAAGAATTCCTCGTGTTGCACCCTTTTTTTTTATTTTTTCAATGCAAAACGCGTCTCAACTTCTAAACCCCATAACTTTTGAACCGTGAGGAACTACCTCGGCTACAACACCTTTTCGGAAAGGCCACAAAACCATCAATGGCAGCGATAAGTCCTGGCATTTTTTTGGACCAAAATTCAACCGTTTTGAGCTTCAAAATGGCTGTGGAACATTTCAGAGCTTAAAGAAGTTGCGAACCGGTCTTTCTGCGTTTTGTCGTCGTGGTTTCAACCATTGTCCATGAATTTTTATAAAGTAAAAAATGCCAACGAATCATGCGGGTCCCACACAATTTCACACGATTTATATGAATTAATGACATAAGGAATCGCGAGACGTGTACTAAACTCTAAACACTAAACTCTAAACCCTAAATCCTATACCCTAAACTGTAAACCCAAACCATAAGCTCTTAACCCTAAACCCTGGACCGGATCTTAGCAGAAAGCTAGTGTGAAAGGTGCTTGGCCGTGAGTAGCACTAGGATGTGTGACCTCCTAGGAAGTCCTCGTGTTGCTACCTTTTTATTTTTTTTCTTCAATGCAAAACACATATAAATTTCGAAACCCCATAACTTATGAACCGTGAGGAAGTAAGTCGACTACAACACCTTTTCGAAAAGGCCACAAAACCATCAATGGCTGTGAAAAGGCATGGCAATTTTTCGGATCCAAATTAAACCGTTTTGAGCCTCAAAATGGTTGTGGAACGTTTCAGAGCTTAAAGTAGTTGCGAACCTGTCTTTCTGCATAATGTCGTTGTGTTTGGACAATTTTTCGTGAACTTTTATAAAGTCAAAAATGCTAAAGAATCATGTGGGCCCACACAATTTTACCCGATTTTTCTGAATTAATGAAATAAAAGAATTGCTAGACGTGTACCAAACTCTAAACCTCAAACTCTAAACCCTAAATCCTAAACCCTGAACTCTAAACCCTAAACTGTAAACCCTAAACCCTGCATCGGATCTCAGCAGAACGCCGGAGTGAAGCATGCTTGCGCGAGAGTAGTACTAGGATGTGTGACCTCTCGCCAAATCCTCGTGTTGCACCCACTTTTTCTTTTTTCTTCAATCCAAAACGACTCTCAAATTCTTAACCCCATAACTTTTGAACCGTGAGGAACTACGTCGACTACAACACCTTTTCGAAAAGGCCACAGAACCATCAATGGCAGTGAAAAGGCCTGGATATTTTTCGGACCAAAAGCTCTTAACCCTAAGCCCTGGACCGGATCTTAGCAGAAAGCCAGTGTGAAAGGTGCTTGGCCGTGAGTAGTACTAGGATGTGTGACCTCCTAGGAAGTCCTCGTGTTGCTCCTTTTTTTATTTTTTTCTTCAATGCAAAACACATCTAAATTTCGAAACCCCATAATTTATGAACCGTGAGGAACTACGTCGACTACAACACCTTTTCGAAAAGGCCACAAAACCATCAATGGCTGTGAAAAGGCATGGCAATTTTTCGGATCCAATTAAACCTATTTGAGCCTCAAAATGGTTGTCGAACGTTTCAGAGCTTAAAGTAGTTGCGAACCTGTCTTTCTGCATAATATCGTCGTGTTTGGACAATTATCCATGAACTTATATAAAGTAAAAAATACTAACGAATAAGGCGGGTCCCACACAATTTCACCCGATTTTTCTGAATTAATGAAATAAAAGAATTGCGAGACGTGTACTAAACTCTAAACCTCAAACTCTAAACCCTAAATCCTAAACCCTGAACTCTAAACCCTAAACCGTAAACCCTAAACCCTAAACCCTGCACCGGATCTCAGCAGAACGCCGGAGTGAAGCGTGTTTGCGCGAGAGTAGTACTAGGATGTGTGACCTCTCGCCAAATCCTCGTGTTGCACCCACTTTTTGTTTTTTCTTAAATCCAAAACGCCTCTCAAATTCTTAACACCATAACTTTTGAACCGTTAGGAACTACGTCGGCTACAGCACCTTTTCGGAAAGGCCACAGAACCATCAACGGCTTTGATAATGCCTGACCATTGTTCGGACCCAAACTAGACCATTTTGAGCCTTAAAATGGCTTTGGAACGTTTCAGAGCTTAAATAACTTTGTAACCGGTCTTCCTGCGTTTTGTCGTCATGTTTCGAACATTGTCCTTAAAATTTGATAAAGAAAAAAATGGTAACTAATCATGCGGGTCCCACACAATTTCACCCGATTTTTTCTGAGTTTAAGAATATAAGGAATCACAGCCACAAACCCTAAACCGTAAACCTTAAACCCTAAACCCTGCACCAGATCTCAGCAGAACGCCGGAGTGAAGCGTGCTTGCGCGAGAGTAGTACTAGGATGTGTGACCTCTTGCCAAATCCTCGTGTTGCACCCACTTTTTGTTTTTTTCTTCAATCCAAAACGCCTCTCAAATTCTTAACCCCATAACTTTTGAACCATTAGGAACTACGTCGGCTACAGCACCTTTTCGGAAAGGCCACAAAACCATCAACGCCTTTGATAATGCCTGGCCATTGTTCGGACCCAAAATAAACCATTTTGAGCCTTAAAATGGCTTTGGAACGTTTCAGAGCTTAAATAACTTTGTAACCGGTCTTTCTGCGTTTTGTCTTCATGTTTCGAACATTGTCCTTAAACTTTTATAAAGAAAAAAATGGTAACTAATCATGCGGGTCCCACACAATTTCACCCAATTTTTCTGAGTTTAAGGATATAAGGAATCACAGCCATAAACCCTAAACCGTAAACCCTAAACCCTAAACTCTAAACCCTAAATCCTAAACCCAAAACCCTAAACTCTAAACGCTAACCCATAAACCCTAAACCCTGCACCGGATCCCAGCAAAAAGCCAGTGTGAAAGTTGCTTGGGCGTGAATAGTACTAGGATGTGTGACCTCCCAGGAAGTCCTCGTGTTGCACCCTTTTTACTTTTTTCTTCAATGCAAAATGCATCTAAACTTCGAAACCCCATAACTTATGAACCGTGAGGAACTACGTCGACTACAACACCATTTCGAAAACTCCACAAAACCATCAATGGCAGTGGAAAGGCCTAGCAATTTTTTGGACCAAAATTAAACCGTTTTGAGCCTCAAAATGGTTGTGGAACGTTTCAGAGCTTAAAGTAGTTGCGAACCAGTCTTTCTGCGTTTTGTCGTCGTGTTTCGACCATTCTCCGTGAACTTTTATAAAGTAAGAAATGCCAACGAATCATGCTGGTCCCACACAAATTTACCCGATTTTTCTGAATTAATGATATAAAGAATCGCGAGACGTGTAATAAACTCTAAAACTCAAACTCTAAACTCTAAATCCTAAACCCTGAACTCTAAACCCTAAATCCTAAACCCTAACCCCTAAACTCTAAACCCCAAACGCTGA
>CAJHQP010001039.1:46839-135126 GCA_905132765.1 Moricandia arvensis
AGGAGGAACCAAGAGGTAAGAAGCATGATATGGAACCATTAATTAGTGGAAAATCACCAGGAATTTGAATAAATCTTATAGGAGTTAGAGAAAGAAGCTATCACACTTTCTATTACAGTGATTCCAGATTAGCACTTTCGAACATATGGCAATATCTTCATGTTTCTATCAAACCAAGAGGAACCATGATGTAATAAGCATTATTTGGAACCATTAATCAGTTTAAAATAACCTTGAAGTTGAATAAGATCTCATTGGAGTAAAGAGGAAGAAGCTATCCCACTTTCTATTCAGGTGAATCAGGATAGCCTTTTGGACATATGGCAATGTCTTCATGATTCTAATCAAACCAGAGGAACCAATATTTAAGAGCATGATTTGGAACCATTAATCAGTGGAAAATGACGAGGAAGTTGAATAATCCCATAGCGTTATAAGAAGAAGCTATCCCACTTTCTATTCCAGCGATTCAAGATTAGCATGTTCAGACATATAGAAATATCTTCATGATTCTAATCAAACCAGGAGGAACCAAGATGTATGAAGCTATTATTTGGAACCATTAATCAGTGAAAATTGACCAGGAAGTTTAATAAATCTCATAGGAGTTGTGAGGAAGAACCTATTCCACGTTCTATTCCAGTGATTCAGATTAGCATTTTCGAGACATATGACAATATCTTCATGTTTCTAATCAAACCAGGAGACCAAGATGTAAGAAGCATGATATGGAACCATTAATTAGTGGAAATCACCTGGAAGTTGAATAAATCTCATAGGAGTAATGAGGAAGAAGCTATCTTACTTCTATTCTTGTGATTCAAGATTGGCATGGTCGGACATATGGTAATATCTTCATGATTCTAATCAAACCAGGAGAACCAAGATTAAGAAGAATGATTTGGAACCATTAATCAGTGGATAGTGACCAGGAAGTTTGAATAAATCCATTGAGTTATGAGGAAGAACCTATCCCTCTTTCTAATGCAGCCGTGATTTCAAGATTTTAGCCTTTTCGGTAACATATGGCGATATTTTCATGATTCTAATCAA
The DNA here is from genome assembly GCA_905132765.1 of Moricandia arvensis. Lineage (NCBI taxonomy): Eukaryota > Viridiplantae > Streptophyta > Magnoliopsida > Brassicales > Brassicaceae > Moricandia > Moricandia arvensis. The sequence continues at coordinate 47,893 of CAJHQP010001039.1, forward strand.
AACATTGGAGGAACCAACGATGTAGAGAAGATGATTTTGAAACAAATAATCGGTGGGAAAATAACCATGAAGTTGAATAAATCTCATAGAGTTATGTGGAAGATGCTATCCCATCCTTTCTATTCAGCGTGATCCGGATTAGCCTGTTCCGCGACATATGGCAATGTCCTTTATGATTCTAATCAAACCAGGAGGAAACAAGATGTAAGAAGCATGATTTGGAACATTAGACTAGTGTAAAGTTGACCATGAAGTGAATAAATCTCATAGGAGTTATGATGAAGAAGCGCTATCCCACTCTTATTCCAGTTGATATTGAGATTAGCATGTTCGAGACATATGGCAAATAACTTCGTGATTTCCTAATCAAACTCAGGAGGAACCAAGAGGTAAGAGCATGATATGCGAACCATTTAATTAGTGGAAAAATCACCATGAAGTTGAATAAATCTCTATAGGAGTTAAGAGAAGAAGCTATCCCACTTTCTATTCAGTGATTCCAGATTAGCATTTTCGACATATGGCAATATCTTCATGATTCTAATCAAACCAGGAGGAACCAGATTTAAGAAGCATGATTTGGAACCATTAATCAGTGGAAAGTGACTAGGAAGTTGAATAAATCTCATAGGAGTTATAGGGAAGAAGCTATCCCACTTTCTATTCCAGTGATTCAAGATTAGCATGTTCGAGACATATGGCAATATCTTCATGATTCTAATCAAACCAGGAGGAACCAAGATTTAAGAGCATGATTTGGAACATTAATCAGTGAAAGTGACAAGGAAGTTGAATAAATCCCATAGGAGTTATGAGGAAGAAGCTATCCCACTTTCTATTCCAGTGATTCAAGATTAGCCTTTTCGGACATATGGAAATATCTTCATGATTCTAATCAAACCAGGAGGAACCAAGAGTAAGAAGCATGATATGGAAACATTAATCAGTGGACAATACCATGGAAGTTTAATAAATCTCATAGGAGTTATGAGGAAGACCTATCCCACTTTCTATTCCAGTGATTCAAGATTAGCCTGTTCGGGACATAAGGAAATATCTTCATGATTCTAATCAAACCAGGAGGAACCAAGATGTAAGAAGCATGTATGGAACATTAATTTGGAAATACCAGAATTTGATAAATCTCATAGGAGTTATGAGGAAGAAGCTATCCCACTTTCTATTCATGTGATTCCAGATTAGCTTTTCGACATATGGCAATGTCTTCATGATTCTAATCAAACCAGGAGGAACCAAGATGTAAGAAGCATGATTTGGAACCATTAATCAGTGGAAATCACCAGGAAGTTTGAATAAATCTCATCGGAGTTATGAGGAAGAAGCTATCCCACTTTCTATTCCAGTGATTCCAGATTAGCTTTCGACATATGGCAATATCTTCATGATTCTAATCAAACCAGAGGGACCAAGATTTAAGAAGCATGATTTGGAACCATTAATCAGTAGAAAGTCACCAGTAAGTTGAATAAGTCCCATAGGAGTTATGAGGAAGAAGCTATCCCACTTTCTATTCCAGTGATTTAAGATTAGTCTGTTCAGACATATGGCAATATCTTCATGATTCTAATAAAACCAGGAGGAACCATGACGTAAGAAGCTTTATTTGTAACCATTAATCAGTTGAAAGTGACCAGGAAGTAAAACAAATCCCATAGGAGTTATAAGGAAGAACCTATCCCACTTTATATTCTTGTGATTCAAGATTAGCCTTTTAAGACATATGGCAATAACTTCAAATTTCTAATCAAACCAGGAGGAACGAAGAGGTAAGAAGCATGATATGGAACCATTAATTAGTGGAAAATCACCAGGAATTTGAATAAATCTTATAGGAGTTAAGAGAAAGAAGCTATCACACTTTCTATTACAGTGATTCCAGATTAGACTTTTCGAACATATGGCAATATCTTCATGTTTCTAATCAAACCAAGAGGAACCATGATGTAATAAGCATTATTTGGAACCATTAATCAGTTTAAAATAACCTTGAAGTTGAATAAATCTCATAGGAGTAAAGAGGAAGAAGCTATCCCACTTTCTATTCAGGTGAATCAGGATAAGCCTTTTGGGACATATGGCAATGTCTTCATGATTCTAATCAAACCAGGAGGAACCAATATTTAAGAGGCATGATTTGGAACCATTAATCAGTGGAAAATGACGAGGAAGTTGAATAAATCCCATAGGCGTTATAAGGAAGAAGCTATCCCACTTTCTATTCCAGCAATTCAAGATTAGAATGTTCAGACATATAGAAATATCTTCATGATTCTAATCAAACCAGGAGGAACCAAGATGTATGAAGTATTATTTGGAACCATTAATCAGTGAAAATTGACCAGGAAGTTTAATAAATCTCATAGGAGTTGTGAGGAAGAACCTATTCCACGTTCTATTCCAGTGATTCAAGATTAGCATTTTCAGACATATGACAATATCTTCATGTTTCTAATCAAACCAGGAGTAACCAAGATGTAAGAAGCATGATATGGAACCATTATTTAGTGGAAAATCACCTGGAAGTTGAATAAATCTCATAGGAGTAATGAGGAAGAAGCTATCTTTCTTTCTATTCTTGTGATTCAAGATTGGCATGGTCGGACATATGGTAATATCTTCATGATTCTAATCAAACCAGGAGGAACCAAGATTTAAGAAGAATGATTTGGAACCATTAATCAGTGGATAGTGACCAGGAAGTTTAATAAATCCCATTGGAGTTATGAGGAAGAACCTATCCCTCTTTCCATTCCAGTGTTTCAAGATTATCCTTTTCGGACATATGGATATATCTTCATGATACTAATAAAACCAGGATGAACCAGAAGTAAGAAGCATTGTATGGAAAAACTAATTAGTTGACAATCACCAGGAAGTTGAATAAATCCCATAGGAGTTATGAGGAAGAACCTATCCACCTTTCTATTCCAGTGATTCAAGATTAGCCTTTCCGGACATATGGTAATTGTTTCAATATTCTAATCAAAACAGGAGGAACCAAGATGTAATAATCATAATTTGGAACCATTAATCAGTGAAATTCACCAGGAAGTTGAACAAATATCATAGGAGTTCTGAGGAAGAACCTATCCGACTTTCTATTCCACTTATTCAAGATTAGCCTTTTCAGACATATGGCAATATCTTCATGTTTCTAATCAAACTAGGAGGAACCAAGATGTAAAAAGCATTATATGGAACCATTAATTAGTGGAAAATCACTAGGAAGTTGAATAAATCTTATAGGAGTTAAGAGGAAGAAGCTATTTCACTTTCTATTCCAGTGATTCCAGATTAACATGTTCGAACATATGGCAATATGTTCATGATTCTAATCAAACCAGGAGGAAACAAGATTTAAGAAGCATGATTTGGAACCATTAATCAGTGGAAAGTGACTAGGAAGTTGAATAAATCTCATAGGATTTAAGGGGAAGAAGCTATCCCAATTTCTATCCTGGTGAATCCGAATAAGCATGTTCGAACATATGGCAATGTCTTCATGATTCAAATCCAATCACGAGGAACCAAGATTTAAGAGGCATGATTTGGAACCATTAATCAGTGGAAAGTGACCAGGAAGTTGAATAAATCCCATAGGAGTTATGATAAAGAAGCTATCCCACTTTCTATTCCAGTGATTCAAGATTAGCCTTTTCGGACATATGGAAATATCTTCATGATTCTAATCAAACCAGGAGGAACCAAGATGTAAGAAACATGTTATGGAACCATTAGTGAGTGGGCAATCACATGGAAGTTTAATAAATCTCATAGGAGTTATGAGGGAGAAGCTATCCCACTTTCTATTCCAGTGTTTCAAGATTAGCATGTTCGGACATAAGGAAATATCTTCATGATTTTAATCAAACCAGGAGGAAACAAGATGTAAGAATCATAATTTGGAACCATTAATCTGTTGTGAGGAAGTGCATGTCCCACTTTATATTCTTGTGATTCAAGATTAGCCTTTTCAGACATATGGCAATATCTTCATGTTTCTAATCAAACCAGGAGGAATCAAGAAGTAAGAAGCATGATATGGAACCTTTAATTAGTTGAAATTCACCAGGAAGTTTAATAAATCTTATCGGAGTTAAGAGGAAGAAGCTATCTCACTTTCTATTCCAGTGATTCCATATAAGCATGTTCCAACATATGGCAATATCTTCATGATTCTAAACAAACCCGGAGGAACCATGATGTAAGAAGCATTATTTGGAACCATTAATCAGTTGACAATAACCATGAAGTTGAATAAATCTCATAGGAGTTAAGAGGAAGAAGCTATCCCACTTTCTATTCATGTGAATCAGGATAAGCCTGCTCGGACATATGGCAATGTCTTCATGATTCTAATCAAACCAGGAGGAACAAATATTTAAGAGGCATGATTTGGAACCATTAATCAGTGGAAAGTGACCAGGAAGTTTTATAAATCCCATAGGATTTATGATAAAGAATCCATCCCACTTTCTATTCCAGTGATTCAAAATTAGCCTATTCGGACATATGGCAATCTTTTCATGATTCTAATCAAACCAGTAGGGACCAAGATTTAAGATGCATGGTTTGGAACCATTAATCAGTAGAAAGTCACCAGTAAGTTGAATAAGTCCCATAGGAGTTATGAGGAAGAAGCTATCCCACTTTCTATTCCAGTGATTTAAGATTAGTCTGTTCAGACATATGGCAATATCTTCATGATTCTAATCAAACCAGGAGGAACCAAGATGTAAGAAGTATGATTTGTAACCATTTATCAGTGGAAATTGACCAGGAAGTTGAATAAATCTCACATGAGTTAACGGGAAGAAGCTATCCCACCTTTTATCCAAGTGAATCCGTATAAGCATGTTCGAACATATGGCAATGTCTTCATGAATCTAATCAAACCAGGAGGAACCAAGATTTGAGAAGAATGATTTGGAACCATTAATCAGTGGAAAGTTACCAGGAATTTAAATGAATCCCATAGGAATTATGAGGAAGAAACCTATCCCACTTTCTATTCCAGTGATTCAAGATAAGCCTTTTCGGACATATGGAAATATCTTCATGATTCTAATCAAAACAGGAGGAAAGAAGATGTAAGAAGTATGAAATGGAACCATTAATTAGTGGAAAATCACCAGGAAGTTGAATAAATCGTATAGGAGTTAAGATGAAGAAGCTATCCCACTTTATATTCTAGTGATTCAAGATTAGCATGTTCGGACATATGGCAATATCTTCAAGATTCTAATCAAACCAGGAGTAAACATGATGTAAGAAGCATTATTTGGAACCATTAATCAGTTGAAAATAACCATGAAGTTGAATAAATCTCATAGGAGTTAAGAGGAAGAAGCTATCCCACTTTCTATCTAGGTGAATCCGGATAAGCCTGTTAGAACATATTGCAATGTCTTTATGATTCTAATCAAACCAGGAGGAAACAAGATTTAAGAAGTATGATTTGGAACCATTAATCAGTGGAAATTGACCAGGAAGTTGAATAAATCTAATAGGACTTGCGAGGAAGAACCTATCCCACTTTCTATTCCAGTGATTCAAGATTATCTTTTTCAGACATATGTCAATATCTTCATTTTCTAATCAAATCAGGAGGAACCAAGATGTAAGAAGGATTATATGGAACCATTAATTAGTGGACAATCACCAGGAAGTTGAATAAATCTCTTAGGATTTATGAGAAAGAAGCTACCCAACTTTCTATTCTAGTGATTCAAGATTTGCATGTTCGGACATATGTTTATATCTTCATGATTCTAATCAAACCAGGAGGAACCAAGATTTAAGAAGCATGATTTTGAACCATTAAGCAGTGGAAAGTGACCAGGAAGTTAAATCTCATAGGAGTTAAGAGGAAGAAGTTATCCCACTTTCTATTCAAGTGAATCCGGATTAGCTTGTTCGGACATATGGCAATGTCTTCATGATTCTAATCAAACCAGGAGGAACCAAGATTCGAGAAGAATGATTTGGTACTATTAAGCAGTGGATATTGACCAGGAAGTTGAATAAATCCCTTTGGGGTTATGAGGAAGAACCTATCCCTCGTTCTATTCCAGTGTTTCAAGATTAGCCTTTTTGGACATATGGAAATATCTTTATGATTCTAATCAAACCAGGAGGAACCAAGAAGTAAGAAGCATGATATGGAAAAATTAATTAGTTGACAATTACCATGAATTGGAATACATCCCATAGCAGTTATGAGGAAGAACCTATCCCACTTTTTGTTCCAGTGATTCAAGATTAGCCTTTTGGGACATATGGAAATAATTTCATGATTCTAATAAAAACCAGGAGGAACCAATATATAAGAAACATGATATGGAACCATTAATTAGTGTAAAATCACCAGGAGGTTGAATAAATCTTATAGGAGTTAAGAGGAAGAAGCTATTTCACTTTCTATTCCAGTGATTCCAGATTAGCATGTTCGAACATATGGCAATATGTTCATGATTCTAATCAAACCAGGAGGAAAGAAGATTTAAGAAGCATGATTTGGAACCATTAATCAGTGGAAAGTGACTAGGAAGTTGAATAAATCTCATAGGAGTTAAGGGGAAGAAGCTATCCCACTTTCTATCCAGGTGAATCCGGATAAGCATGTTCGAACATATGGCAATGTCTTCATGATTCTAATCAAACCAGGATGAACCAAGATTTAAGAGGCATGATTTGGAACCATTAATCAGTGGAAAGTGACCAAGAAGTTGAATAAATCCCATAGGAGTTATGATAAAGAAGCTATCCCACTTTCTATTCTTGTGATTCAAGATTAGCCTTTTCAGACATATGGCAATATCTTCATGTTCCTAATCAAACCAAGAGGAATCAAGAAGTAAGAAGCATGATATGGAACCTTTCATTAGTTGAAATTCACCAGGAAGTTTAATAAATCTTATCGGAGTTAAGAAGAAGAAGCTATCCCACTTTCTATTCCAGTGATTCCAGATTAGCTTGTTCGAACATATAGAAATATATTCATGATTCTAATCAAACCCGGAGGAACCATGATGTAAGATATATTATTTGGAACCATTAATAATTTGACAATAACCATGAAATTGAATAAATCTCATAGGAGTTAAGAGGAAGAAGCTATCCCACTTTCTATTCATGTGAATCAGGATAAGCCTGCTCGGACATATGGAAATGTCTTCATGATTCTAATCAAACCAGGAGGAACCAAGATTTAAGAGGCCTGATTTGGAACCATTAATCAGGGAAAGTGACTAGGAAGTTGAATAAATCTCATAGGAGTTAAGGGAAAGAAGCTATCCCACTTTCTATCCAGGTGAATCCGGATAAGCATGTTCGAACATATGGAAATGTCTTCATGATTCTAATCAAACCAGGAGGAACCAAGATTTAAGAGGCATGATTTGGAACCATTAATCAGTGAAAAGTGACCAAGAAGTTTAATAAATCCCATTGGATTTATGATAAAGAATCCATCCCACTTTCTATTCCAGTGATTCAAAATTAGCTTATTCGGACATATGACAATATCTTCATTTTTCTAATAGGACTTGCGAGGAAGAACCTATCCCACGTTCTATTCCGGTGATTCAAGATTAGCTTTTTTAGACATATGGAAATATCTTCATTTTTCTAATCAAACCAGGAGGAAACAAGATTTGAGAAGAACGATTTGGTACTATTAATCAGTGGATATTGACCAGGAAGTTTAATAAATCCCATTGGGGTTATGAGGAAGAACCTATCCCTCTTTCTATTCCAGTGTTTCAAGATTAGCCTTTTTGGATATATGGAAATATATTCATGATTCTAATCAAACCAGGAGGAACCAAGAAGTAAGAAGCATGATATGGAAAAATTAATTATCTTACAATTACCCTGAATTTGAATAAATCCCATAGGAGTTATGAGGAAGAACCTATCCCACTTTCTATTCCAGTGATTCAAGATTAGCCTTTTGGGACATATGAAAATAGTTTCATGATTCGAATCAAAGCAGGAGGAACCAATATGTAAGAAACATGATATGGAACCATTAATTAGTGGACAATCACCAGGAAGTTGAATAAATCTCATAGAAGTTATGAGGAAGAAGCTATCCCACTTTCTATTCAGGTGAATCCAGATTAGCTTGTACAGACATATGGCAATGTCTTTATGATTCTAATCAAACCAGGAGGAACCAAGATTTGAGAAGAATGATTTTGAACCATTAATCAGTGGATAGTGACCATGAAGTTGAATAAATCCCATTGGAGTTATGAGGAAGAACCTATCCCTCTTTCTATTCCAGTGTTTCAAGATTAGCCTTTTCGGACATATGGAAATATCTTCATGATTCTAATCAAAACAGGAGGAACAAAGAAGTAAGAGCATGATATGGAACCATTAATTAGTGGAAAATCACCAGGAAGGTGAATAAATCTTATAGGAGTTAAGAGGAAGAAGCTATCCCACTTTCTATTCCAGTGATTCCAGATTAGTATGTTCGAACATATGGCAATATCTTCATGATTCTAATAAAACCAGGAGGAACCACGATATAAGAAGAATTATTTGGAACCATTAATCAGTTGAAAGTGACCAGGAAGTAAAATAAATCCCATAGGAGTTATAAGGAAGAACCTATACCACTTTATATTCTTGTGATTCAAGATTAGCCTTTTAAGACATATGGCAATATCTTCAAATTTCTTATCAAACCAGGAGGAACCAAGAAGTAAGAAGTTGTATATATCTCATAGGAGTAAAGAGGAAGAAGCTATCCCACTTTCTATTCAGGTGAATCAGGATAAGCCTTTTCGGACATATGCGAATGTCTTCATGATTCTAATCAAACCAGGAGGAACCAAGATGTAAGAGGCATGATTTGGAACCATTAATCAGTGGAAAGTGACGAGGAAGTTGAATAAATCCCATAGGCATTATAAGGAAGAAGCTATCCCACTTTCTATTCCAGTGATTCAAGATTAGCATGTTCGGACATATAGCAATATCTTCATGATTCTAATCAAACCAGGAGGAACCAAGATGTACAAAGTATTATTTGAAACCATTAATCAGTGAAAATTGACTAGGAAGTTGAATAAATCTCATAAGGTTGTGAGGAAGAACCTATCCCAGTTTCTATTCCAATGATTCAAGATTAGCATTTTCAGACATATGGCAATATCTTCATGTTTCTAATCAAACCAGGAGGAACCAAGATGTAGGAAGCATGATATGGAACCATTAGTTAGTGGAAAATCACCAGGAAGTTCAATAAATCTCATAGGAGTAATGAGGAAGAAGTTATCCCTCATTTTATTCTAGTGATTCAAGTTTGGCATGGTCGGACATATAGTAATATCTTCATGATTCTATTCAAACCAAGAGGAACCAAGATTTAAGAAGAATGATTTGGAACCATTAATCAGTGGATAGTGACCAATAAGTTTAATAAATCCCATTGGAGTTATGAGGAAGAACCTATCCCTATTTTTATTCAAGTGTTTCAAGATTATCCTTTTCGGACATATGGATATATCTTCATGATTCTATTAAAACCAGGATGAACCAAGAAGTAAGAAGCATGATATGGAAAAACTAATTAGTTGCCAATCACCAGGAAGTTGAATAAATCCCATAGGAGTTATGAGGAAGAACCTATCCACCTTTCTATTCCAGTGATTCAAGATTAGTCTTTCCGGACATATGGAAATAGTTTCAATATTCTAATCAAACCAGGAGGAACCAGGAGTTAAGAGGAAGAAGCTATCCCACTTTCTATTCATGTGAATCAGGATAAGCCTGCTCGGACATATGGAAATGTCTTCATGATTCTAATCAAACCAGGAGGAACCAAGATTTAAGAGGCATGATTTGGAACCATTAATCAGTGAAAAGTGACCAAGAAGTTTAATAAATCCCATTGGATTTATGATAAAGAATCCATCCCACTTTCTATTCCAGTGATTCAAAATTAGCTTATTCGGACATATGACAATATCTTTATTTTTCTAATAGGACTTGCGAGGAAGAACCTATCCCACGTTCTATTCCGGTGATTCAAGATTAGCTTTTTTAGACATATGGAAATATCTTCATTTTTCTAATCAAAGCAGGAGGAAACAAGATTTGAGAAGAACGATTTGGTACTATTAATCTGTGGATATTGACCAGGAAGTTTAATAAATCCCATTGGGGTTATGAGGAAGAACCTATCCCTCTTTCTATTCCAGTGTTTCAAGATTAGCCTTTTTGGATATATGGAAATATATTCATGATTCTAATCAAACCAGGAGGAACCAAGAAGTAAGAAGCATGATATGGAAAAATTAATTATCTTACAATTACCCTGAATTTGAATAAATCCCATAGGAGTTATGAGGAAGAACCTATCCCACTTTCTATTCCAGTGATTCAAGATTAGCCTTTTGGGACATATGAAAATAGTTTCATGATTCGAATCAAAGCAGGAGGAACCAATATGTAAGAAACATGATATGGAACCATTAATTAGTGGACAATCACCAGGAAGTTGAATAAATCTCATAGAAGTTATGAGGAAGAAGCTATCCCACTTTCTATTCAGGTGAATCCAGATTAGCTTGTACAGACATATGGCAATGTCTTTATGATTCTAATCAAACCAGGAGGAACCAAGATTTGAGAAGAATGATTTTGAACCATTAATCAGTGGATAGTGACCATGAAGTTGAATAAATCCCATTGGAGTTATGAGGAAGAACCTATCCCTCTTTCTATTCCAGTGTTTCAAGATTAGCCTTTTCGGACATATGGAAATATCTTCATGATTCTAATCAAAACAGGAGGAACAAAGAAGTAAGAGCATGATATGGAACCATTAATTAGTGGAAAATCACCAGGAAGGTGAATAAATCTTATAGGAGTTAAGAGGAAGAAGCTATCCCACTTTCTATTCCAGTGATTCCAGATTAGCATGTTCGAACATATGGCAATATCTTCATGATTCTAATAAAACCAGGAGGAACCACGATATAAGAAGAATTATTTGGAACCATTAATCAGTTGAAAGTGACCAGGAAGTAAAATAAATCCCATAGGAGTTATAAGGAAGAACCTATACCACTTTATATTCTTGTGATTCAAGATTAGCCTTTTAAGACATATGGCAATATCTTCAAATTTCTTATCAAACCAGGAGGAACCAAGAAGTAAGAAGTTGTATATATCTCATAGGAGTAAAGAGGAAGAAGCTATCCCACTTTCTATTCAGGTGAATCAGGATAAGCCTTTTCGGACATATGCGAATGTCTTCATGATTCTAATCAAACCAGGAGGAACCAAGATGTAAGAGGCATGATTTGGAACCATTAATCAGTGGAAAGTGACGAGGAAGTTGAATAAATCCCATAGGCATTATAAGGAAGAAGCTATCCCACTTTCTATTCCAGTGATTCAAGATTAGCATGTTCGGACATATAGCAATATCTTCATGATTCTAATCAAACCAGGAGGAACCAAGATGTACAAAGTATTATTTGAAACCATTAATCAGTGAAAATTGACTAGGAAGTTGAATAAATCTCATAAGGTTGTGAGGAAGAACCTATCCCAGTTTCTATTCCAATGATTCAAGATTAGCATTTTCAGACATATGGCAATATCTTCATGTTTCTAATCAAACCAGGAGGAACCAAGATGTAGGAAGCATGATATGGAACCATTAGTTAGTGGAAAATCACCAGGAAGTTCAATAAATCTCATAGGGGTAATGAGGAAGAAGTTATCCCTCATTTTATTCTAGTGATTCAAGTTTGGCATGGTCGGACATATAGTAATATCTTCATGATTCTATTCAAACCAGGAGGAACCAAGATTTAAGAAGAATGATTTGGAACCATTAATCAGTGGATAGTGACCAATAAGTTTAATAAATCCCATTGGAGTTATGAGGAAGAACCTATCCCTATTTTATTCAAGTGTTTCAAGATTATCCTTTTCGGACATATGGATATATCTTCATGATTCTATTAAAACCAGGATGAACCAAGAAGTAAGAAGCATGATATGGAAAAACTAATTAGTTGCCAATCACCAGGAACTTGAATAAATCCCATAGGAGTTATGAGGAAGAACCTATCCACCTTTCTATTCCAGTGATTCAAGATTAGTCTTTCCGGACATATGGAAATAGTTTCAATATTCTAATCAAACCAGGAGGAACCAAGATGTAATAATCATAATTTGGAACCATTAATCAGCGGAAATTCACCAGGAAGTTGAGTAAATATCATAGGAGTTCTGAGGAAGAATCTATCCGACGTTCTATTCAACTGATTCAAGATTAGCCTTTTCAGACATACGACAATATCTTCATGTTTCTAATCAAACCAGGAGGAACCACGATGTAACAAGAATGATATGGAACCATTAATTAGTGGAAAATCACCAGGAAGTTAAATAAATCTTATAGGAGTTAAGAGGAAGAAGCTATTTCACTTTCTATTCCAGTGATTCCAGATTAGCATGTTCGAACATATGGCAATATGTTCATGATTCTAATCAATCCGGAGGAAAAAGATTTAAGAAGCATGATTTGGAACCATTAATCAGGGAAAGTGACTAGGAAGTTGAATAAATCTCATAGGAGTTAAGGGAAAGAAGCTATCCCACTTTCTATCCAGGTGAATCCGGATAAGCATGTTCGAACATATGGCAATGTCTTCATGATTCTAATCAAACCAGGAGGAACCAAGATTTAAGAGGCATGATTTCGAACCATTAATCAGTGGAAAGTGACCAGGAAGTTTAATAAATCCCATAGGAGTTATCATAAAAGAAGCTATCCCACTTTCTATTCCAGTGATTCAAGATTAGCCTTTTCGGACATATGGAAATATCTTCATGATTCTAATCAAAACAGGAGGAACCAAGATGTAAGAAACATGTTATGGAACCATTAATTAGTGGGCAATCACATAGAAGTTTAATAAATCTCATAGGAGTTATGAGGAAGAAGCTATCCCACTTTCTATTCCAGTGTTTCAAGATTAGCATGTTCGGACATAAGGAAATATCTTCATGATTCTAATAAAACCAGGAGGAACCAAGATGTAAGAATCATAATTTGGAACCATTAATCTTGTGATTCAAGATTAGCCTTTTCAGACATATGGCAATATCTTCATGTTTCTAATCAAACCAGGAGGAATCAAGAAGTAAGAAGCATGATATGGAACCTTTAATTAGTTGAAATTCACCAGGAAGTTTAATAAATATTATCGGAGTTAAGAGGAAGAAGCTGTCCCACTTTCTATTCCAGTGATTCCAGATTAGCCTGTTCGAACATATGGCAATATCTTCATGATTCTAATCAAACCCGGAGGAACCATGATGTAAGAAGCATTATTTGGAACCATTAATCAGTTCACAATAACCATGAATTTGAATAAATCTCATAGGAGTTAAGGGGAATAAGCTATCCCACTTTCTATTCATGTGAATCAGGATAAGCCTGCTCGAACATATGGCAATGTATTCATGATTCTAATCAAACCAGGAGGAACAAAGATTTAAGAGGCATGATTTGGAACCATTAATCAGTGGAAAGTCACCAGTAAGTTGAATAAGTCCCATAGGAGTTATGAGGAAGAAGCTATCCCACTTTCTATTCTAGTGATTCAAGATTAGTCTGTTCGGACATATGGCAAGATCTCCATGATTCTAATCAAACCAGGAGGAACCAAGATGTAAGAAGTATGATTTGTAACCATTTATCAGTAGAAAGTGACCAAGAAGTTGAATAAATCTCATAGGAGTTAATGGGAAGAAGCTATCCCACCTTCTATCCAAGTGAATCCGTATAACCATGTTCGAACATATGGCAATGTCTTCATGATTCTAATCAAACCAGGAGAAACCAAGATTTGAAAAGAATAATTTGGAACCATTAATCAGTGGAAAGTAACCAGGAAGTTAAATAAATCCCTTAGGAATTATGAGGAAGAAACCTATCCCACATTCTATTCCAATGATTCAAGATTAGCCTTTTCGGACATATGGAAATATCTTCATGATTCTAATCAAACCAGGAGGAAAGAAGATGTAAGAAGTATTATATGGAACCATTAATAAGTGAAAAATCACCAGGAAGTTGAATAAATCATATAGGAGTTAAGAGGGAGAAGCTATCCCACTTTATATTCTAGTGATTCAAGATTAGCATGTTCAGACATATGGCAATATCTTCAAGATTCTAATCAAACTAGGAGTAACCACGTTGTAAAAAGCATTATTTGGAACCATTAATCAGTTGAAAATAACCATGAACTTGAATAAATCTCATAGGAGTTAAGAGGAAGAAGCTATCCGACTTTCTATCCAAGTGAATCCGGATTCGCTAGTTCGCACATATGGCAATGTCTTCATGATTATAATAAAACCAGGAGGAACCACGATTTGAGAAGAATGATTTGGAACTATTAATCAGTGGATATTGACCAGGAAGTTGAATAAATCCCATTCGGTTTATGAGGAAGAACCTATCCCTCTTTCTATTCCAGTGTTTCAAGATTAGCCTTTTTGGACATATGGAAATATCTTCATGATTCTAATCAAACCTGGAGGAACCAAGAAGTAAGAATCATGATATGGAAAAATTAATTAGTTGACAATAACCATGAAGTTTAATAAATCCCATAGGAGTTATGAGGAAGAACCTATCCCACTTTCTATTCCAGTGATTCTAGATTAGCCTTTTGGGACATATGGAAATAGTTTCATGATTCGTATCAAACCAGGAGGAACCAATATGAAAGAAACATGATATGGAACCATTAATTACTGTACGATCACCATGAAGTTGAATAAATCTCATAGGAGTTATGAGGAAGAAGCTATCCCATTTGCTATTCAGGTGAATAAGGATAAGCATGTTCGGACATATGGCAATGTCTTCATGACTCTAATCAAACCAGGAGGAACCAAGATTTAAGAGGCATGATTTGGAACCATTAATCAGTGGAAAGTGATGAGGAAGTTGAATAAATCTCCTAGGTGTTATGAGGAAGAAGCTATCCCACTTTCTATTCTAATGATTCAAGATTAGCTTGTTCGGACATATGACAATATCTTCATGATTCTAATCAAACAAAGAGGAACCAAGATGTAAGAAGTGTTATTTGGAACCATTAATCAGTGGAAATAGACCAGGAAATTGAATAAATTTCAAAGGAGTTGTGAGGAAGAAACTATCCCACTTTCTATTCCAGTGATTCAAGATTAGCCTTTTCAGACATATGGCAATATCTTCATGTTTCTAATTAAACCAGGAGGAACCAAGATGTAAGAAGCATGATATGGAACCATTAATTAGTGGAAAATCACCAAGAAGTTTAATTAATCTCATAGGAGTAATGAGGAAGAAGCTATCCCTCTTTCTATTCTAGTGATTCAAGATTAGCATGGTCGGACATATGGTAATATCTTCATGATTCTAATCGAACCAGGAGGAACCAAGATTTGAGAATCATGATTTGGAACCATTAATCAGTGGAAAGTGACCAGTAAGTTGAATAAATCTCATAGGATTTAAGAGGAAGAAGATATCCCACTTTCTATTCCGGTGAATCCGGATTAGCTTGTTCAGAAATATGGCAATGTCTTCATTATTCTAATCAAACCAGGAAGAACCAATATTTGAGAAGAACGATTTGGAACCATTAATCAGTGGATAGTGACCAAGAAGTTTAATAAATCCCATTGGAGTTATGAGGAAGAACCTATCCCTCTTTATATTCCAATGTTTCAAGATTAGCCTTTTCGTACATATGTAAATATCTTCATGATTCTAATCAAACCAGGAGGAACCAAGAAGTAAGAAGCCTGATATGTAAAATTAATTAGATGACAATCACCAGGAAGTTGAATAAATCCCATAGGAGTCATGAGGAAGAACTTATCCACCTTTCTTTTCCAGTGATTCAAGATTAGCCTTTCCGGACATATGGAAATAGTTTCATGATTCTGATAACACCAGGAGGAACCAAGATGTAATAATAGTAATTTGGAACCATTAATCAGCGGAAAGTGACCAGGAAGTTGAATAAATCCCATAGGAGTAATGAGGAAGAAGGTATCCCTCTTTCTACTGTATTGATTCAAGATTAGCATGGTCGGACATATGGTAATATCTTCATGATTCTAATAAAACCAGGAAGAACCAAGATTTAAAAAGCATGATATGGAACGATTAATCAGTGGAAAGTGACCAGTAAGTTGAATAAATCTCATAGGAGTTAATTGGAAGAAGCTATCCCACTCTCTATTCAGGTGAATCCGGATTAGCATGTTCGGACATATGGCAATGTCTTCATTATTCTAATCAAACCAAGAGGAACCAATATTTGAGAAGAATGATTTGGAACCATTAATAAGTGGATAGTGACCAGGAAGTTTAATAAATCCCATTGGAGTTATGAGGAAACTTAATCACTTTTGATATGGAAAATTAATTAGTTGACAATCACCTGAAAGTTGAAACCCCATCACTTTTGATCCGTGAGGAACTACGTCGGCTACAACACCTTTTCGGAAAGACCACAATACCATCAACGCAGCGATAAGTCCTGGCCATTTTTCGGACCAAAATTCAATCGTTTTGAGCTTCAAAAAGGTTGTGGAACGTTTCAAAGCTTAAAGAAGTTGCGAACCGTTCTTTCTGCGTTTTGTTGTCATGGTTAACCATTGTCCATGAACTTTTATAAAGTAAAATATGCCTACTAATCATGCGGGTCCCATGCAATTTCACACGATTTTTTCTGAATTAATGACATAAGGAATCGCAAGACGTGTACTAAACTCTAAACCCTAAACTCTATACCCTAAATCCTAAACCCTAAATTCTAAACCCTAAATTCATAGGAGTAATGAGGAAGAAGCTATCCCTCTTTCTATTCTAGTGATTCAAGATTAGCATGGTCGAACATATGGTAATATCTTCATGATTCTAATCAAACCAGGAGGAACCAAGATTTAAGAAGCATGATTTGGAACCATTAATCAGTGGAAAGTGACCAGGAAGTTGAATAAATCTCATACGAGCTAAGGGGAAGAAGCTATCCCACTTTCTATCCAGGTGGATCCGGATATGCATGTTCGAACATATGGCAATGTCTTCATGATTCTAATCAAACCTGGAGGAACCAAGATTTGAGAAGAATGGTTCGGAACCATTAATCTGTGGAAAGTGACCAGGAAGTTGAATAAATCTCATACGAGCTAAGGGGAAAAAGCTATCCCACTTTCTATCCAGGTGGATCCGGATATGCTTGTTCGAACATATGGCAATGTCTTCATGATTCTAAACAAACCAATAGGAACCAATATTTAAGAGGCATGATTTGGAACCATTAATTAGTGGAAAGTGACGAGGAAGTTGAATAAATCCCATAGGAATTATGAAGAAGAAGCTATCCCACTTTCTATTCTAGTGATTCAAGATTAGCATGTTCGGACATATGGCAATATCTTCATCATTCTAACCAAACCAGGAGGCACCAAGATTTAAGAAGCATGATTTGGAACCATTAAGCAGTGGAAAGTGACCACGAAGTTGAATAAATCTCATATGAGTTAAGAGGAAAAAGCTATCCCACTTTCTATTCAGGTGAATCCGGATTAGCTTGTTCGGACATATGGCAATGTCTTCATGATTCTAATCAAACCAGGAGGAACCAAGATTTGAGAAGAAAGATTTGGAACCATTAATCAGTGGATATTGACCAGGAAGTTGAATAAATCCCATTGGAGTTTGAGGAAGACCCTATCCCTCTTTCTATTCCAGTGTTTCAAGATTAGCCTTTTTGGACATATGGAAATTTCTTCATGATTCTAATCAAACCAGGAGGAATCAAGATGTAAGAAGCATGATATGGAAAAATTAATTAGTTGATAATTACCAGGAAGTTGAATAAATCCCATAGGAGTTATGAGGAAGAACCTATCCCACTTTCTATTCCAAAGATTCAAGATTAGCCTTTTCGGACATATGGAAATAGTTTCATGATTTGAATCAAACCAGGAGGAAACAATATGTAAGAAACATGATATGGAACCACTAATCAGTGGACAATCACCAGGAAGTTGAATAAATCTCATAGGAGTTATGAGGAAGAAGCCATCCTACTTTTTATTCAGGTGAATCCAGATTAGCTTGTTGGTACATATGGCAATGTCTCCATGATTCTAATCAAACCAGGAGGAACCAAGATTTGAGAAGAATGATTTGGAACCATTATTCATTGGATAGTGACCAGAAAGTTGAATAAATCCCATTGGAGTTATGAGGAAGAACCTATCCCTCTTTCTATTCTAGTGTTTCATGATTAGCCTTTTCGGACATATGGAAATATCTTCACGATTCTAATCAAACCAGGAGGAAAAAAGAAGTAAGAAGCATGATATGGAACCATTAATTAGTGGAAAATCACCAGGAAGTTGAATAAATCTTATAGGAGTTAAGAGGAAGAAGTTATAAATCCCATAGTAGTTATAAGAAAGAACCTATCCCACTTTCAATTCCAATGTGGAAATATCGTCATGATTCTAATCAAACTAGGAGGAACCAAGATGTAAGAAACATGATATGGAACCATTAATTAGTGGATAATCACATCGAAGTTTAATAAATCTCATAGGAGTTATGAGTAAGAAGCTATCCCACTTTCTATTCCAGTCTTTCAAGATTAGCATGTACGGACATAAGAAAATATCTTCCTGATTCTAATCAAACTAGGAGGAACCAAGATGTAAGAATCATAATTTGGAGCCATTAATCAGTGGAACGTGACCAGGAAGTTGAATAAATCTCATAGGAGTTGTGAGGAAGAACCTATCCCACTTTATATTCTTGTGATTCAAGATTAGCCTTTTAAGACATATGGCAATATCTTCATATTTCTTATCAAACCAGGAGGAACCAAGAAGTAAGAAGCATGATATGAAACCATTAATTAGTGGAAAATCACCAGGAAGTTGAATAAATCTTATGGGAGTTAGGAGGAAAAAGCTATCACACTTTCTATTCCAGTGATTCCAGCTTAGCATGTTTGAACATATGGCAATATCTTCATGATTCTAATCAAACCAGGAGGAACCATGATGTAAGAAGCATTTTTTGGAACCATTAATCAGTTTGAAATAACCTTGAAGTTGAATAAATCTCATAGGAGTTAAGAGGAAGAAACTATCCCACTTTCTATTCAGGTGAATCATGATAAGCCTGTACGGACATATTGCAATGTCTTCATGATTCTAATCAAACGAGGAGGAAGCAAGATTTAAGTGGCATGATTTGAAACCATTATTCAGTGGAAAGTGACGAGGAAGTTGAATAAATCTCAAAGGAGTTATGAGGAAGAAGTTATCCCACTTTCTATTCCAATGATTCAGGATTAGCTTGTTCGGACATATGGCAATATCTTCATGATTCTAATCAAACCAGGAGGAACCAAGATGCAAGAATTATGATTTGGAACCATTAATCATTGGAACGTGACCAGGAAGTTGAATAAATCTCATAGTAGTTGTGAGGAAGAACCTATTCCACTTTATATTGAAGTGATTCAAGATTGGCCTTTTAAGACATATGGAAATATCTTCATATTTCTAATCAAACCAGAAGGAAACAAGATGTAAGAAGCATGATATGGAACCATTAATTAGTGGAAAATCACCAGGAAGTTGAATAAATATCATAGGAGTTATTAGGACGAAGCTTTCCCACTTTCTATTATAGTGATTCAAGATTAGATGTTCTGACATATGGCAATATCTTCATGATTCTAATCAAACCAGGAGGAACCAAGATTTAAGAAGCATTTTTTGGAACCATTAATCAGTGGAGAGTGTCGAGGAAGTTGAAAAAATCTCATAGGAGTAAAGGGGAAGAAGCTATCCCACATTCTATCCAGGTGAACCCGAATATGCATGTTCGAACATATGGCAATATCTTCATGATTCTAATCGATCCAGAAGGAACCAAGACTGAGAAGAATGATTTGGAACCATTAATCTGTGGAAAGTGACCAGGAAATTAAATAAATTCCATATAAGTTATGAGGAAGAACCTATCCCTCTTTCTATTCCAGTGATTCAAGATTAGCCTTTTCGGACATATGGAAATATCTTCATGATTCTAATCAAACCAGGAGTAACCAAGAAGTAAGAAGCATGATATGGAAAAAATTAATTACTTGACAATTACCATGAATTTGAATAAATCCCATAGGAGTTACGAGGAAGAACCTATCCCACTTTCTATTCCAGTGATTCAATATTAGCCTTTTGGGACATATGGAAATAGTTTCATGATGCGAATCAAACAGGGGGAACCAATATGTAAGAAACATGATATGGAACCATTAATTAGTGGACAATCACCAGGAAGTTGAATAAATCTCATAGGAGTTATGAGGAAGAAGCTATCCCACTTTCTATTCAGGTGAATCCAGATTAGCTTGTACGGACATATGGCAATGTCTTTATGATTCTAATCAAACCAGGAGGAACCAAGATTCGAGAAGAAAGATTCGGAACCATTAATCAGTGGATAGTGACCAGGAATTTGAATAAATCCCATTGGAGTTATGAGGAAGAACCTATCCCTCTTTCTATTCCAGTGTTTCAAGATTAGCCTTTCGGGACATATGGAAATATCTTCATGATTCTAATCAAACCAGTAGGGACCAAGATTTAAGATGCATGGTTTGGAACCATTAATCAGTAGAAAGTCACCAGTAAGTTGAATAAGTCCCATAGGAGTTATGAGGAAGAAGCTATCCCACTTTCTATTCCAGTGATTTAAGATTAGTCTGTTCAGACATATGGCAATATCTTCATGATTCTAATAAAACCAGGAGGAACCATGACGTAAGAAGCTTTATTTGTAACCATTAATCAGTTGAAAGTGACCAGGAAGTAAAATAAATCCCATAGGAGTTATAAGGAAGAACCTATCCCACTTTATATTCTTGTGATTCAAGATTAGCCTTTTAAGACATATGGCAATAACTTCAAATTTCTAATCAAACCAGGAGGAACCAAGAGGTAAGAAGCATGATATGGAACCATTAATTAGTGGAAAATCACCAGGAATTTGAATAAATCTTATAGGAGTTAAGAGAAAGAAGCTATCACACTTTCTATTACAGTGATTCCAGATTAGACTTTTCGAACATATGGCAATATCTTCATGTTTCTAATCAAACCAAGAGGAACCATGATGTAATAAGCATTATTTGGAACCATTAATCAGTTTAAAATAACCTTGAAGTTGAATAAATCTCATAGGAGTAAAGAGGAAGAAGCTATCCCACTTTCTATTCAGGTGAATCAGGATAAGCCTTTTGGGACATATGGCAATGTCTTCATGATTCTAATCAAACCAGGAGGAACCAATATTTAAGAGGCATGATTTGGAACCATTAATCAGTGGAAAGTGACGAGGAAGTTGAATAAATCCCATAGGCGTTATAAGGAAGAAGCTATCCCACTTTCTATTCCAGCGATTCAAGATTAGAATGTTCAGACATATAGAAATATCTTCATGATTCTAATCAAACCAGGAGGAACCAAGATGTACGAAGTATTATTTGGAACCATTAATCAGTGAAAATTGACCAGGAAGTTTAATAAATCTCATAGGAGTTGTGAGGAAGAACCTATTCCACGTTCTATTCCAGTGATTCAAGATTAGCATTTTCAGACATATGACAATATCTTCATGTTTCTAATCAAACCAGGAGGAACCAAGATGTAAGAAGCATGATATGGAACCATTATTTAGTGGAAAATCACCTGGAAGTTGAATAAATCTCATAGGAGTAATGAGGAAGAAGCTATCTCTCTTTCTATTCTTGTGATTCAAGATTGGCATGGTCGGACATATGGTAATATCTTCATGATTCTAATCAAACCAGGAGGAACCAAGATTTAAGAAGAATGATTTGGAACCATTAATCAGTGGATAGTGACCAGGAAGTTTAATAAATCCCATTGGAGTTATGAGGAAGAACCTATCCCTCTTTCCATTCCAGTGTTTCAAGATTATCCTTTTCGGACATATGGATATATCTTCATGATTCTAATAAAACCAGGATGAACCAGAAGTAAGAAGCATTATATGGAAAAACTAATTAGTTGACAATCACCAGGAAGTTGAATAAATCCCATAGGAGTTATGAGGAAGAACCTATCCACCTTTCTATTCCAGTGATTCAAGATTAGCCTTTCCGGACATATGGTAATTGTTTCAATATTCTAATCAAAACAGGAGGAACCAAGATGTAATAATCATAATTTGGAACCATTAATCAGTGAAATTCACCAGGAAGTTGAACAAATATCATAGGAGTTCTGAGGAAGAACCTATCCGACTTTCTATTCCACTTATTCAAGATTAGCCTTTTCAGACATATGGCAATATCTTCATGTTTCTAATCAAACTAGGAGGAACCAAGATGTAAAAAGCATTATATGGAACCATTAATTAGTGGAAAATCACTAGGAAGTTGAATAAATCTTATAGGAGTTAAGAGGAAGAAGCTATTTCACTTTCTATTCCAGTGATTCCAGATTAACATGTTCGAACATATGGCAATATGTTCATGATTCTAATCAAACCAGGAGGAAACAAGATTTAAGAAGCATGATTTGGAACCATTAATCAGTGGAAAGTGACTAGGAAGTTGAATAAATCTCATAGGATTTAAGGGGAAGAAGCTATCCCAATTTCTATCCTGGTGAATCCGAATAAGCATGTTCGAACATATGGCAATGTCTTCATGATTCAAATCCAATCAGGAGGAACCAAGATTTAAGACGCATGATTTGGAACCATTAATCAGTGGAAAGTGACCAGGAAGTTGAATAAATCCCATAGGAGTTATGATAAAGAAGCTATCCCACTTTCTATTCCAGTGATTCAAGATTAGCCTTTTCGGACATATGGAAATATCTTCATGATTCTAATCAAACCAGGAGGAACCAAGATGTAAGAAACATGTTATGGAACCATTAGTGAGTGGGCAATCACATGGAAGTTTAATAAATCTCATAGGAGTTATGAGGAAGAAGCTATCCCACTTTCTATTCCAGTGTTTCAAGATTAGCATGTTCGGACATAAGGAAATATCTTCATGATTCTAATCAAACCAGGAGGAAACAAGATGTAAGAATCATAATTTGGAACCATTAATCTGTTGTGAGGAAGTGCATGTCCCACTTTATATTCTTGTGATTCAAGATTAGCCTTTTCAGACATATGGCAATATCTTCATGTTTCTAATCAAACCAGGAGGAATCAAGAAGTAAGAAGCATGATATGGAACCTTTAATTAGTTGAAATTCACCAGGAAGTTTAATAAATCTTATCGGAGTTAAGAGGAAGAAGCTATCTCACTTTCTATTCCAGTGATTCCATATAAGCATGTTCCAACATATGGCAATATCTTCATGATTCTAATCAAACCCGGAGGAACCATGATGTAAGAAGCATTATTTGGAACCATTAATCAGTTGACAATAACCATGAAGTTGAATAAATCTCATAGGAGTTAAGAGGAAGAAGCTATCCCACTTTCTATTCATGTGAATCAGGATAAGCCTGCTCGGACATATGGCAATGTCTTCATGATTCTAATCAAACCAGGAGGAACAAATATTTAAGAGGCATGATTTGGAACCATTAATCAGTGGAAAGTGACCAGGAAGTTTTATAAATCCCATAGGATTTATGATAAAGAATCCATCCCACTTTCTATTCCAGTGATTCAAAATTAGCCTATTCGGACATATGGCAATCTTTTCATGATTCTAATCAAACCAGTAGGGACCAAGATTTAAGATGCATGGTTTGGAACCATTAATCAGTAGAAAGTCACCAGTAAGTTGAATAAGTCCCATAGGAGTTATGAGGAAGAAGCTATCCCACTTTCTATTCCAGTGATTTAAGATTAGTCTGTTCAGACATATGGCAATATCTTCATGATTCTAATCAAACCAGGAGGAACCAAGATGTAAGAAGTATGATTTGTAACCATTTATCAGTGGAAATTGACCAGGAAGTTGAATAAATCTCACATGAGTTAACGGGAAGAAGCTATCCCACCTTTTATCCAAGTGAATCCGTATAAGCATGTTCGAACATATGGCAATGTCTTCATGAATCTAATCAAACCAGGAGGAACCAAGATTTGAGAAGAATGATTTGGAACCATTAATCAGTGGAAAGTTACCAGGAATTTAAATGAATCCCATAGGAATTATGAGGAAGAAACCTATCCCACTTTCTATTCCAGTGATTCAAGATAAGCCTTTTCGGACATATGGAAATATCTTCATGATTCTAATCAAAACAGGAGGAAAGAAGATGTAAGAAGTATGAAATGGAACCATTAATTAGTGGAAAATCACCAGGAAGTTGAATAAATCGTATAGGAGTTAAGATGAAGAAGCTATCCCACTTTATATTCTAGTGATTCAAGATTAGCATGTTCGGACATATGGCAATATCTTCAAGATTCTAATCAAACCAGGAGTAAACATGATGTAAGAAGCATTATTTGGAACCATTAATCAGTTGAAAATAACCATGAAGTTGAATAAATCTCATAGGAGTTAAGAGGAAGAAGCTATCCCACTTTCTATCTAGGTGAATCCGGATAAGCCTGTTAGAACATATTGCAATGTCTTTATGATTCTAATCAAACCAGGAGGAAACAAGATTTAAGAAGTATGATTTGGAACCATTAATCAGTGGAAATTGACCAGGAAGTTGAATAAATCTAATAGGACTTGCGAGGAAGAACCTATCCCACTTTCTATTCCAGTGATTCAAGATTAGCTTTTTCAGACATATGTCAATATCTTCATTTTCTAATCAAATCAGGAGGAACCAAGATGTAAGAAGGATTATATGGAACCATTAATTAGTGGACAATCACCAGGAAGTTGAATAAATCTCTTAGGATTTATGAGAAAGAAGCTACCCAACTTTCTATTCTAGTGATTCAAGATTTGCATGTTCGGACATATGTTTATATCTTCATGATTCTAATCAAACCAGGAGGAACCAAGATTTAAGAAGCATGATTTGGAACCATTAAGCAGTGGAAAGTGACCAGGAAGTTAAATCTCATAGGAGTTAAGAGGAAGAAGTTATCCCACTTTCTATTCAAGTGAATCCGGATTAGCTTGTTCGGACATATGGCAATGTCTTCATGATTCTAATCAAACCAGGAGGAACCAAGATTCGAGAAGAATGATTTGGTACTATTAAGCAGTGGATATTGACCAGGAAGTTGAATAAATCCCTTTGGGGTTATGAGGAAGAACCTATCCCTCGTTCTATTCCAGTGTTTCAAGATTAGCCTTTTTGGACATATGGAAATATCTTCATGATTCTAATCAAACCAGGAGGAACCAAGAAGTAAGAAGCATGATATGGAAAAATTAATTAGTTGACAATTACCATGAATTGGAATACATCCCATAGCAGTTATGAGGAAGAACCTATCCCACTTTTTGTTCCAGTGATTCAAGATTAGCCTTTTGGGACATATGGAAATAATTTCATGATTCTAATAAAAACCAGGAGGAACCAATATATAAGAAACATGATATGGAACCATTAATTAGTGTAAAATCACCAGGAGGTTGAATAAATCTTATAGGAGTTAAGAGGAAGAAGCTATTTCACTTTCTATTCCAGTGATTCCAGATTAGCATGTTCGAACATATGGCAATATGTTCATGATTCTAATCAAACCAGGAGGAAAGAAGATTTAAGAAGCATGATTTGGAACCATTAATCAGTGGAAAGTGACTAGGAAGTTGAATAAATCTCATAGGAGTTAAGGGGAAGAAGCTATCCCACTTTCTATCCAGGTGAATCCGGATAAGCATGTTCGAACATATGGCAATGTCTTCATGATTCTAATCAAACCAGGATGAACCAAGATTTAAGAGGCATGATTTGGAACCATTAATCAGTGGAAAGTGACCAAGAAGTTGAATAAATCCCATAGGAGTTATGATAAAGAAGCTATCCCACTTTCTATTCTTGTGATTCAAGATTAGCCTTTTCAGACATATGGCAATATCTTCATGTTCCTAATCAAACCAAGAGGAATCAAGAAGTAAGAAGCATGATATGGAACCTTTCATTAGTTGAAATTCACCAGGAAGTTTAATAAATCTTATCGGAGTTAAGAAGAAGAAGCTATCCCACTTTCTATTCCAGTGATTCCAGATTAGCCTGTTCGAACATATAGAAATATCTTCATGATTCTAATCAAACCCGGAGGAACCATGATGTAAGATTCATTATTTGGAACCATTAATAATTTGACAATAACCATGAAATTGAATAAATCTCATAGGAGTTAAGAGGAAGAAGCTATCCCACTTTCTATTCATGTGAATCAGGATAAGCCTGCTCGGACATATGGAAATGTCTTCATGATTCTAATCAAACCAGGAGGAACCAAGATTTAAGAGGCATGATTTGGAACCATTAATCAGTGAAAAGTGACCAAGAAGTTTAATAAATCCCATTGGATTTATGATAAAGAATCCATCCCACTTTCTATTCCAGTGATTCAAAATTAGCTTATTCGGACATATGACAATATCTTCATTTTTCTAATAGGACTTGCGAGGAAGAACCTATCCCACGTTCTATTCCGGTGATTCAAGATTAGCTTTTTTAGACATATGGAAATATCTTCATTTTTCTAATCAAAGCAGGAGGAAACAAGATTTGAGAAGAACGATTTGGTACTATTAATCAGTGGATATTGACCAGGAAGTTTAATAAATCCCATTGGGGTTATGAGGAAGAACCTATCCCTCTTTCTATTCCAGTGTTTCAAGATTAGCCTTTTTGGATATATGGAAATATATTCATGATTCTAATCAAACCAGGAGGAACCAAGAAGTAAGAAGCATGATATGGAAAAATTAATTATCTTACAATTACCCTGAATTTGAATAAATCCCATAGGAGTTATGAGGAAGAACCTATCCCACTTTCTATTCCAGTGATTCAAGATTAGCCTTTTGGGACATATGAAAATAGTTTCATGATTCGAATCAAAGCAGGAGGAACCAATATGTAAGAAACATGATATGGAACCATTAATTAGTGGACAATCACCAGGAAGTTGAATAAATCTCATAGAAGTTATGAGGAAGAAGCTATCCCACTTTCTATTCAGGTGAATCCAGATTAGCTTGTACAGACATATGGCAATGTCTTTATGATTCTAATCAAACCAGGAGGAACCAAGATTTGAGAAGAATGATTTTGAACCATTAATCAGTGGATAGTGACCATGAAGTTGAATAAATCCCATTGGAGTTATGAGGAAGAACCTATCCCTCTTTCTATTCCAGTGTTTCAAGATTAGCCTTTTCGGACATATGGAAATATCTTCATGATTCTAATCAAAACAGGAGGAACAAAGAAGTAAGAGCATGATATGGAACCATTAATTAGTGGAAAATCACCAGGAAGGTGAATAAATCTTATAGGAGTTAAGAGGAAGAAGCTATCCCACTTTCTACTCCAGTGATTCCAGATTAGCATGTTCGAACATATGGCAATATCTTCATGATTCTAATAAAACCAGGAGGAACCACGATATAAGAAGAATTATTTGGAACCATTAATCAGTTGAAAGTGACCAGGAAGTAAAATAAATCCCATAGGAGTTATAAGGAAGAACCTATACCACTTTATATTCTTGTGATTCAAGATTAGCCTTTTAAGACATATGGCAATATCTTCAAATTTCTTATCAAACCAGGAGGAACCAAGAAGTAAGAAGTTGTATATATCTCATAGGAGTAAAGAGGAAGAAGCTATCCCACTTTCTATTCAGGTGAATCAGGATAAGCCTTTTCGGACATATGCGAATGTCTTCATGATTCTAATCAAACCAGGAGGAACCAAGATGTAAGAGGCATGATTTGGAACCATTAATCAGTGGAAAGTGACGAGGAAGTTGAATAAATCCCATAGGCATTATAAGGAAGAAGCTATCCCACTTTCTATTCCAGTGATTCAAGATTAGCATGTTCGGACATATAGCAATATCTTCATGATTCTAATCAAACCAGGAGGAACCAAGATGTACAAAGTATTATTTGAAACCATTAATCAGTGAAAATTGACTAGGAAGTTGAATAAATCTCATAAGGTTGTGAGGAAGAACCTATCCCAGTTTCTATTCCAATGATTCAAGATTAGCATTTTCAGACATATGGCAATATCTTCATGTTTCTAATCAAACCAGGAGGAACCAAGATGTAGGAAGCATGATATGGAACCATTAGTTAGTGGAAAATCACCAGGAAGTTCAATAAATCTCATAGGAGTAATGAGGAAGAAGTTATCCCTCATTTTATTCTAGTGATTCAAGTTTGGCATGGTCGGACATATAGTAATATCTTCATGATTCTATTCAAACCAGGAGGAACCAAGATTTAAGAAGAATGATTTGGAACCATTAATCAGTGGATAGTGACCAATAAGTTTAATAAATCCCATTGGAGTTATGAGGAAGAACCTATCCCTATTTTTATTCAAGTGTTTCAAGATTATCCTTTTCGGACACATGGATATATCTTCATGATATTAAAACCAGGATGAACCAAGAAGTAAGAAGCATGATATGGAAAAACTAATTAGTTGCCAATCACCAGGAAGTTGAATAAATCCCATAGGAGTTATGAGGAAGAACCTATCCACCTTTCTATTCCAGTGATTCAAGATTAGTCTTTCCGGACATATGGAAATAGTTTCAATATTCTAATCAAACCAGGAGGAACCAAGATGTAATAATCATAATTTGGAACCATTAATCAGCGGAAATTCACCAGGAAGTTGAGTAAATATCATAGGAGTTCTGAGGAAGAATCTATCCGACGTTCTATTCAACTGATTCAAGATTAGCCTTTTCAGACATACGACAATATCTTCATGTTTCTAATCAAACCAGGAGGAACCACGATGTAACAAGCATGATATGGAACCATTAATTAGTGGAAAATCACCAGGAAGTTAAATAAATCTTATAGGAGTTAAGAGGAAGAAGCTATTTCACTTTCTATTCCAGTGATTCCAGATTAGCATGTTCGAACATATGGCAATATGTTCATGATTCTAATCAATCCGGAGGAAAAAGATTTAAGAAGCATGATTTGGAACCATTAATCAGGGAAAGTGACTAGGAAGTTGAATAAATCTCATAGGAGTTAAGGGAAAGAAGCTATCCCACTTTCTATCCAGGTGAATCCGGATAAGCATGTTCGAACATATGGCAATGTCTTCATGATTCTAATCAAACCAGGAGGAACCAAGATTTAAGAGGCATGATTTCGAACCATTAATCAGTGGAAAGTGACCAGGAAGTTTAATAAATCCCATAGGAGTTATCATAAAAGAAGCTATCCCACTTTCTATTCCAGTGATTCAAGATTAGCCTTTTCGGACATATGGAAATATCTTCATGATTCTAATCAAAACAGGAGGAACCAAGATGTAAGAAACATGTTATGGAACCATTAATTAGTGGGCAATCACATAGAAGTTTAATAAATCTCATAGGAGTTATGAGGAAGAAGCTATCCCACTTTCTATTCCAGTGTTTCAAGATTAGCATGTTCGGACATAAGGAAATATCTTCATGATTCTAATAAAACCAGGAGGAACCAAGATGTAAGAATCATAATTTGGAACCATTAATCTTGTGATTCAAGATTAGCCTTTTCAGACATATGGCAATATCTTCATGTTTCTAATCAAACCAGGAGGAATCAAGAAGTAAGAAGCATGATATGGAACCTTTAATTAGTTGAAATTCACCAGGAAGTTTAATAAATATTATCGGAGTTAAGAGGAAGAAGCTGTCCCACTTTCTATTCCAGTGATTCCAGATTAGCCTGTTCGAACATATGGCAATATCTTCATGATTCTAATCAAACCCGGAGGAACCATGATGTAAGAAGCATTATTTGGAACCATTAATCAGTTCACAATAACCATGAATTTGAATAAATCTCATAGGAGTTAAGGGGAATAAGCTATCCCACTTTCTATTCATGTGAATCAGGATAAGCCTGCTCGAACATATGGCAATGTATTCATGATTCTAATCAAACCAGGAGGAACAAAGATTTAAGAGGCATGATTTGGAACCATTAATCAGTGGAAAGTCACCAGTAAGTTGAATAAGTCCCATAGGAGTTATGAGGAAGAAGCTATCCCACTTTCTATTCTAGTGATTCAAGATTAGTCTGTTCGGACATATGGCAAGATCTCCATGATTCTAATCAAACCAGGAGGAACCAAGATGTAAGAAGTATGATTTGTAACCATTTATCAGTAGAAAGTGACCAAGAAGTTGAATAAATCTCATAGGAGTTAATGGGAAGAAGCTATCCCACCTTCTATCCAAGTGAATCCGTATAAGCATGTTCGAACATATGGCAATGTCTTCATGATTCTAATCAAACCAGGAGAAACCAAGATTTGAAAAGAATAATTTGGAACCATTAATCAGTGGAAAGTAACCAGGAAGTTAAATAAATCCCTTAGGAATTATGAGGAAGAAACCTATCCCACTTTCTATTCCAATGATTCAAGATTAGCCTTTTCGGACATATGGAAATATCTTCATGATTCTAATCAAACCAGGAGGAAAGAAGATGTAAGAAGTATTATATGGAACCATTAATAAGTGGAAAATCACCAGGAAGTTAAATAAATCGTATAGGAGTTAAGAGGGAGAAGCTATCCCACTTTATATTCTAGTGATTCAAGATTAGCATGTTCAGACATATGGCAATATCTTCAAGATTCTAATCAAACTAGGAGTAACCACGTTGTAAAAAGCATTATTTGGAACCATTAATCAGTTGAAAATAACCATGAACTTGAATAAATCTCATAGGAGTTAAGAGGAAGAAGCTATCCGACTTTCTATCCAAGTGAATCCGGATTCGCTAGTTCGCACATATGGCAATGTCTTCATGATTATAATAAAACCAGGAGGAACCACGATTTGAGAAGAATGATTTGGAACTATTAATCAGTGGATATTGACCAGGAAGTTGAATAAATCCCATTCGGTTTATGAGGAAGAACCTATCCCTCTTTCTATTCCAGTGTTTCAAGATTAGCCTTTTTGGACATATGGAAATATCTTCATGATTCTAATCAAACCTGGAGGAACCAAGAAGTAAGAAGCATGATATGGAAAAATTAATTAGTTGACAATAACCATGAAGTTTAATAAATCCCATAGGAGTTATGAGGAAGAACCTATCCCACTTTCTATTCCAGTGATTCTAGATTAGCCTTTTGGGACATATGGAAATAGTTTCATGATTCGTATCAAACCAGGAGGAACCAATATGAAAGAAACATGATATGGAACCATTAATTACTGTACGATCACCATGAAGTTGAATAAATCTCATAGGAGTTATGAGGAAGAAGCTATCCCATTTGCTATTCAGGTGAATAAGGATAAGCATGTTCGGACATATGGCAATGTCTTCATGATTCTAATCAAACCAGGAGGAACCAAGATTTAAGAGGCATGATTTGGAACCATTAATCAGTGGAAAGTGATGAGGAAGTTGAATAAATCTCCTAGGTGTTATGAGGAAGAAGCTATCCCACTTTCTATTCCAATGATTCAAGATTAGCTTGTTCGGACATATGACAATATCTTCATGATTCTAATCAAACAAAGAGGAACCAAGATGTAAGAAGTGTTATTTGGAACCATTAATCAGTGGAAATTGACCGGGAAATTGAATAAATTTCAAAGGAGTTGTGAGGAAGAAACTATCCCACTTTCTATTCCAGTGATTCAAGATTAGCCTTTTCAGACATATGGCAATATCTTCATGTTTCTAATTAAACCAGGAGGAACCAAGATGTAAGAAGCATGATATGGAACCATTAATTAGTGGAAAATCACCAAGAAGTTTAATTAATCTCATAGGAGTAATGAGGAAGAAGCTATCCCTCTTTCTATTCTAGTGATTCAAGATTAGCATGGTCGGACATATGGTAATATCTTCATGATTCTAATCGAACCAGGAGGAACCAAGATTTGAGAATCATGATTTGGAACCATTAATCAGTGGAAAGTGACCAGTAAGTTGAATAAATCTCATAGGATTTAAGAGGAAGAAGATATCCCACTTTCTATTCCGGTGAATCCGGATTAGCTTGTTCAGAAATATGGCAATGTCTTCATTATTCTAATCAAACCAGGAAGAACCAATATTTGAGAAGAACGATTTGGAACCATTAATCAGTGGATAGTGACCAAGAAGTTTAATAAATCCCATTGGAGTTATGAGGAAGAACCTATCCCTCTTTATATTCCAATGTTTCAAGATTAGCCTTTTCGTACATATGTAAATATCTTCATGATTCTAATCAAACCAAGAGGAACCAAGAAGTAAGAAGCCTGATATGTAAAATTAATTAGATGACAATCACCAGGAAGTTGAATAAATCCCATAGGAGTCATGAGGAAGAACTTATCCACCTTTCTTTTCCAGTGATTCAAGATTAGCCTTTCCGGACATATGGAAATAGTTTCATGATTCTGATAACACCAGGAGGAACCAAGATGTAATAATAGTAATTTGGAACCATTAATCAGCGGAAAGTGACCAGGAAGTTGAATAAATCCCATAGGAGTAATGAGGAAGAAGGTATCCCTCTTTCTACTGTAGTGATTCAAGATTAGCATGGTCGGACATATGGTAATATCTTCATGATTCTAATAAAACCAGGAAGAACCAAGATTTAAAAAGCATGATATGGAACTATTAATCAGTGGAAAGTGACCAGTAAGTTGAATAAATCTCATAGGAGTTAAGAGGAAGAAGCTATCCCACTTTCTATTCAGGTGAATCCGGATTAGCTTGTTCGGACATATGGCAATGTCTTCATGATTCTAATCAAACCAGGAGGAACCAAGATTTAAGAGGCATGATTTGGAACCATTAATCAGTGGAAACTGACGAGGAAGTTGAACAAATCCCAGAGGTGATATGAGGAAGAAGCTATCCCAATTTCTATTCCAGTGATTCAAGATTAGCCTGTTCGGACATATGACAATATTTTCATGATTCAAATCAAACCAGGAGGAACAAAGATGTAAGAAGTATTATTTGGAACCATTAATCAGTGGAAATGGACCAGGAAATAGAATAAATCTCATAGGAGTTGTGCGGTAGAAACTATCCCACTCTCTATTCCATTGATTCAAGATTAGCCTTTTCAGACATA
This sequence comes from Moricandia arvensis, assembly GCA_905132765.1. Classification (NCBI taxonomy): domain Eukaryota; kingdom Viridiplantae; phylum Streptophyta; class Magnoliopsida; order Brassicales; family Brassicaceae; genus Moricandia; species Moricandia arvensis. The sequence continues at coordinate 81,257 of CAJHQP010001039.1, forward strand.
TGGCAATATCTTCATGTTTCTAATTAAACCAGGAGGAACCAAGATGTAAGAAGCATGATATGGAACCATTAATTAGTGGAAAATCACCAAGAAGTTGAATAAATCTCATAGGAGTAATGAGGAAGAAGCTATCCCTCTTTCTATTCTAGTGATTCAAGATTAGCATGGTCGGACATATGGTAATATCTTCATGATTATAATCAAACCAGGAGGAACCAAGATGTAAGAATCATGATTAAAAACCATTAATCAGTGGAAAGTGACCAGTAAGTTGAATAAATCTCATAGGAGTTTAGAGGAAGAAGATATCCCACTTTTGATTCAGGTGAATCCGGATTAGCTTGTTCGGAAATATGGCAATGTCTTCATTATTTTAATCAAACCAGAAGGAACCAATATTTGAGAAGAATGATTTGGAACCATTAATCAGTGGATAGTGACCAGGAAGTTTAATAAATCCCATTGGAGTTATGAGGAAGAACCTATCCCTCTTTATATTCCAATGTTTCAAGATTAGCCTTTTCGGACATATGTAAATATCTTCATGATTCTAATCAAACCAGGAGGAACCAAGAAGTAAGAAGCCTGATATGTAAATTTAATTAGATGACAATGAACAGGAAGTTCAATAAATCCCATAGGAGTTATGAGGAAGAACCTATCCACCTTTCTTTTCCAGTGATTCAAGATTAGCCTTTTCGGACATATGGAAATAGTTTCATGATTCTAATAACACCAGGAGGAACCAAGATGTAATAATAATAATTTGGAACTATTAATCAGCGGAAAGTGACCAGGAAGTTGAATAAATCCCATAGGAGTAATGGGAAAGAAGGTATCCCTCTTTCTACTCTAGTGATTCAAGATTAGCATGGTCGGACTTATGGTAATATCTTCATGATTCTAATCAAACCAGGAGGAACCAAGATTTAAAAAACATGATTTCGAACCATTAATCAGTGGAAAGTGACCAGTAAGTTGAATAAATCTCATAGGAGTTAAGAGGAAGAAGCTATCCCACTTTCTATTCAGGTGAATCCGGATTAGCTTGTTCGGACATATGGCAATGTCTTCATTATTCTAATCAAACCAGGAGGAACCAATATTTGAGAAGAATGATTTGGAACCATTAATACGTGGATAGTGACCAGGAAGTTTAATAAATCCCATTGGAGTTATGAGGAAAAACCTATCCCTCTTTCTATTCATGTGTTTCAAGATTAGCCTTTTTGGACATATGGAAATATCTTCATGATTCTAATCAAACCAGGAGGAACCAAGACGTAAGAAGCATGATATGGAAAAATAAATTAGTTGACAATCACCAGGAAGTTGAATAAATCCCATAGGAGTTATGAGAAAGAACCTATCCACCTTTCTATTCCAGTGATTCAAGATTAGCTTTTCTAGACATATGGAAATAGTTTCACAATTCTAATCAAACCAGGAGGAACCAAGATGTATAATCATAGTTTGGAACCATTAATCAGCGGAATGTGACCAGGAATTTGAATAAATCTTATAGGCGTTATGAGGAAGAACCTATCCGACATTCTATTCCACTGATTCAAGATTAGCCTTTTCAGACATATGGCAATATCTTTATGTTTCTAATCAAACCAGGAGGAGCCAAGATGTAAGAAGCATGATATTGAACCATTAATTAGTGGAAAATCACCAGGAAGTTGAATAAATCTTATACGAGTTAAGAGGAACAAGCTATCTCACTATCTATTCCAGTGATTCCAGATTAGCCTGTTCGAACATATGGCAATATCTTCATGATTCTAATCAAACCAGGAGCAACCATGATGTAAGAAGCATTATTTGGAACCATTAATCAGTTTAAAATAACCTTGAAGTTGAAAAAATCTCATAGGAGTTAAGAGGAAGAAGCTATCCCACTTTCTATTCAGGTGAATAAGGATAAGCATGTTTGGACATATGGCAATGTCTTCATGATTTTTATCAAACCAGGAGGAACCAAGATATAAGAAAAATGATATGGAACCATTAATTAGTGTAAAATCACCAGGAATTTGAATAAATCCCATAGGAGTAATGAGAACGAACCCATCCCACTTTCTGTTCTAGTGATTCAAGATTAGCACGTTCGAACATATGGCAATATCTTCAAGATTCTAATCAAACCAGGAGGAACCAAGATTTAAGAAGCATTATATGGAACCATTAACTGGTGGAAAGTGACCAGGAAGTTGAATAAATCTCATAGGAGTTGTGAGGAAGAACCTATCCCACTTTCTATTCCAGTGATTCAAGATTAGCCTTTTCAGACAGATGGCAATATCTTCATGTTCCTAATCAAACCAGGAGAAAACAAGATGTAAGAAACATGATATGGAACCATTAATTAGTGGAAAATCACTAGGAAGTTGAATAAATCTTATAGGAGTTAAGAGGAAGAAGCTATCCCACGTTCTATTCCAACGATTCCAGATTAGCCTGTTCGAACATATGGCAATATCTTCATGCTTCAAATCAAACCAGGAGGAACCATGATGTAAGAAGCATTATTTGGAACCATTAATCAGTTTAAAACAACCTTGAAGTTGAATAAATCTCATAGGAGTTAAGAGGAAGAAGCTATCCCACTTTCTATTCAGGTGAATCAGGATAAGCCTGTTCCGACATATGGCAATGTCTTCATGATTCTAATCAAACTATTAGGAACCAAGATTTAAGAGGCATTATTTTGAACCATTAATCAGTGGAAAGGGACGAGGAAGTTGAATAAATCCCATAGGCGTTATGAGGAAAAAGCTATCCCGCTTGCTATTCCAGTGATTCAAGATTAGTTTGTTTGGACATATGGCAATATCTTCATGATTCTAATCAAACCAGGAGGAACCAATATGTAAAAAGTATTATCTGGAACCATTAATCAGTGGAAATTGACCAGGAAGTTGAATAAATCTCATAGAAGTTGTGAGGAAGAAACTATCTCACTTTCTATTCTAGTGATTCAAGATTAGCCTTTTCAGACATATGGCAATATCTTCATGTTTCTAATCAAACCAGGAGGAACCAAGATGTAAGAAGCATGATATGGAACCAATAATTAGTTTAAAATCACCAGGAAGTTGAATAAATCTCATAGGAGTAATGAGGAAGAAGCTATCCCTCTATCTATTCTAGTGATTCAAGATTAACGTGGTCGGACATATGGTTATATCTTCATGATTCTAATCAAACCAGGAGGAACTAAGATTTAAGAAGCATGATTTCGAACCATTAATCAGTGGAAAGTGACCAATAAGTTGAATAAATCTCATAGGAGTTAAGAGGAAGAAGCTATCCCACTTTCTATTCAAGTTAATCCGGATTAGCTTGTTCGGACATATGGCAATGTCTTCATTATTCTAATCAAAACAGGAGGAACCAATATTTGAGAAGAATGATTTGGAACCATTAACCAGTGGATAGTGACCAGGAAGTTTAATAAATCCCATTGGAGTTATGAGGAAGAACTTATCCCTCTTCCCATTCCAGTGTTTCAAGATTAGCTTTTCGGACATATGGAAATATCTTTATGATTCTAATCGAACCAGGAGGAACCCAGAAGTAAGAAGCATGATATGAAAAATTAATTAGTGGACAATGACCAGGAAGTTGAATAAATCTCATAGGAGTTATGAGGAAGAAGCTATCCCTCTTTCTATTCTAGTGATTCAAGATTAGCATGTTCGGACATATGATAATATCTTCATGATTCTAATTAAAGCAGGAGGAACCAAGATTTAAGAAGTATGATTAGGAACCATTAATCAGTGGAAAATGACCAGGAAGTTGAATAAATGTCATCGGAGTTAAGAGGAATAAGCCATCCCACTTTCTATTCAGGTGAATCCGGATTAGGTTGTTCGGACATATGGCAATGTCTTCATGATTCTAATCAAACCAGGAGGAACCAAGATTTGAGATGAATGATTTGGAACTATTAATCAGTGGATGGTGACCAGGAAGTTGAATAAATCCCATTGGAGTTATGAGGAAGAACCTATCCCTCTTTCTATTCCAGTGTTTCAAGACTAGCCTTTTCGGACATATGGAAATATCTTAATGATTCTAATCAAACCAGGAGGAACCAAGACGTAAGAAGCATGATATGGAAAAATAAATTAGTTGACAATCACCAGGAAGTTGAATAAATCCCATAGGATTTATGAGGAAGGTCCTATCCACCTTTCTATTCCAGTGATTCAAGATTAGCCTTTCCGGACATATGGAAATAGTTTCATGTTCCCTAATCAAACCAGGAGGAACCAAGATGTAATAATCATAATTTGGAACCATTAATCAGCGGAAAGTGACCAGGAAGTTGAATAAATCTCGTAGGAGTTCTAAGAAAGAACCTATCCGACTTTCTATTCCACTGATTCAAGATTAGCCTTTTCAGATATATGGCAATATCTTTATGTTTCTAATCAAACCAGGAGGAACCAAGATGTAAGAAGCATGATATGGAACCATTAATTAGTGGAAAATCACCAGGAAGTTGAATAAATCTCATAGGAGTTAAGAGGAAGAAGCTATCCCACTTTCTATTCAGGTGAATCGGGATAAGCCTGTTCGGACATATGGGAATGTCTTCATGATTCTAATCAAACTAAGAGGAACCAAGATTTAAGAGGAATTATTTGGAACCACTAATCAGTGGAAAGTGACGAGGAAGTTGAATAAATCCCATAGGCGTTATGAGGAAGAAGCTATCCCACTTTCTATTCCAGTGATTCAAGATTAGTATGTTCGGACATATGGCAATATCTTCTTGATTCTAATCAAACCAGGAGAAACCAAGATGTAAAAAGTATTATCTGGAACCATTAATCAGTGAAAATTGACCAGGAAGTTGAATAAATCTCATAGGAGTTGTGAGGAAGAAACTATCCCACTTTGTATTCCAGTGATTCAAGATTAGCCTTTTCAGACATATGGAATATCTTCAAGTTTCTAATCAAACCAGGAGGAACCAAGATGTAAGAAGCATGATATGGAACCAATAATTAGTTTAAAATCACCAGGAAGTTGAATAATTCTCATAGGAGTAGTGAGGAAGAAGCTATCCCTCTTTCTATTCTAGTGATTCAAGATTAGCATGGTCGGACATATGGTTATATCTTCATGATTCTAATCAAACCAGGAGGAACTAAGATTTAAGAAGCATGATTTGGAACCATTAATCAGTGGAAAGTGGCCAATAAGTTGAATAAATCTCATAGGAGTTAAGAGTAAGAAGCTATCCCACTTTCTATTCAGGTGAATCCGGATTAGCTTGTTCGGACATATGGCAATGTCTTCATTATTCTAATCAAAACAGGAGGAACCAATACTTGAGAAGAATGATTTGGGACCATTACTCAGTGGATGGTGACCAGGAAGTTTAATAAATCCCATTGGAGTTATAAGGAAGAACCTATCCCTCTTTCAATTCCAGTGTTTAAAGATTAGCCTTTTCAGACATACGGAAATATCTTGATGATTCTAATCAAACCAGAAGGAACCAAGAAGTAAGAAGCATGATATGGAAAATTAGTTTGTGGACAATGACCAGGAAGTTGAATAAATCTCATAGGAGTTATGAGGAAGAAGCTATCCCTCTTTCTATTCTAGTGATTCAAGATTAGCATGTTCGGACATATGGTAATATCTTCATGATTCTAATCAAAGTAGGAGGAACGAAGATTTAAGAAGCATGATTAGGAACCATTAATCAGTGGAAAGTGACCAGGAAGTTGAATAAATCTCATCGGAGTTACGAGGAATAAGCTATCCCACTTTCTATTCAGGTGAATCCGGATTAGGTTGTTCGGACATATGGTAATGTCTTCATGAATCTAATCAAACCAGGAGGAACCAAGATTTTAGAAGAATGATTTGGAACTATTAATCAGTGGATGGTGACCAGGAAGTTGAATAAATCCCATTGGAGTTATGAGGAAGAACCTATCCCTCTTTCTATTCTAGTGTTTCAAGACTAGCCTTTTCGGACATATGGAAATATCTTCATGATTCTAATCAAACCAGGAGGAACCAAGACGTAAGAAGCATGATATGGGAAAATAAATTAGTTGACAATCACCAGGAAGTTGAATAAATCCCATAGGATTTATGAGGAAGGTCCTATCCACCTTTTTATTCCAGTGATTCCAGATTAGCCTTTCCGGACATATGGAAATAGTTTCATGTTTCTAATAAAACCAGGAGGAACCAAGATGTAATATTCATAATTTGGAACCATTAATCAGCAGAAAGTGACCAGGAAGTTGAATAAATCTGTAGGAGTTCTAAGGAAGAACCTATCCGACTTTCTATTCCACTGATTCAAGATTAGCCTATTCAGACATATGGCAATATCTTTATGTTTCTAATCAAACCAGGATGAACCTAGATCTAAATGATATGGAACCATTAATTAGTGGAAAATCACAAGGAAGTTGAATAAATCTCATAGGAGTTAAGAAGAAGAAGCTATCCCATTTTCTATTCAGGTGAATAGGGCTAAGCCTGTTCGGACATATGGCAATGTCTTCATGATTCTAATCAAACTAGGAGGAACAAAGATTTAAGAGTAATTATTTGGAACGACTAATGAGTGGAAAGTGACGAGGAAGTTGATTAAATCCCATAGGCGTTATGAGGAAAAAGCTATTCCACTTTCCATTCCAGTGATTCAAGATTAGTTTGTTCGGACATATGGCAATATCTTCATGATTCTAAACAAACCAGGAGTAACCAAGAAGTAAGAAGTATTATTTGGAACCATTAATCAGTGGAAATTGACCAGTAAGTTGAATAAATCTCATAGGAGTTGTGAGGAAGTAACTATCCCACTTTTCATTCCAGTGATTCAAGATTAGCCTTTTCAGACATATGTCAATATCTTCATGTTTCTAATCAAACCAGGAGGAGCCAAGATGTAAGAAGCATGATATGGAACCATTAATTAGTTGGAAATCACCAGGAAGTTGAATAAATTTCATAGGAGTAATGAGGAAGAAGCTATCCCTCTTTCTATTCTAGTGATTCAAGATTAGCATGGTCGGACATATGGTAATATCTTCATGATTCTAATCAAACCAGGAGGAACCAAGATTTAAGAAGCATGATATGGAACCATTAATTAGTGTAAATTTACCACGAAGTTGAATATATCTCATAGGAGTTGTGAGGAAGAACCTATCCGACTTTCTATTCCACTGATTCAAGCTTAGCCTTTTCAGACATATGGCAATATCTTCATGTTTCTAATCAAACCAGGAGGAACCAAGATGTAAGAAGCATGATATGGAGCCATTAATTAGTTTAAAATCACCAGGAAGTTGAATAAATCTCATAGGAGTAATGAGGAAGAAGCTATCCCTCTTTCTATTCTAGTGATTCAAGATTAACGTGGTCGGACATATGGTTATATCTTCATGATTCTAATCAAACCAGGAGGAACTGAGATTTAAGAAGCATGATTAGGAACCATTAATCAGTGGAAAGTGACTAGGAAGTTGAATAAATCTCATAGGAGGTAAGAGGAAGAAGCTATCCCACTTTCTATTCAGGTGAATCCGGATTAGGTTGTTCAGACATATGGCAATGTCTTCATGATTCTAATCAAACCAGGAGGAACCAAGAGTTGAGAAGAATGATTTGGAACTATTAATCAGTGGATACTGACCAGGAATTTGAATAAATCCCATTGAAGTTATGAGGAAGAACCTATCCCTCTTTCTATTTCAGTGTTTCAAGACTACCCTTTTTGGACATATGGAAATATCTTCATGACTCTAATCAAACCAGGAGGAACCAAGACGTAAGAAGCATGATATGGAAAAATAAATTAGTTGACAATCACCAGGAAGTTGAATAAATCCCATAGGATTTATGAGGAAGGTCCTATCCACCTTTCTATTATAGTGTTTCAAGATTAGCCTTTTTGGACATATGGAAATAGTTTCATGTTTCTAATCAAACCAGGAGGAACCAAGATGTAATAATCATAATTTGGAACCATTAATCAGCGGAAAGTGACCAGGAAGTTGAATAAATCTCGTAGGAGTTCTAAGGAAGAACCTATCCGACTTTCTATTCCACTGATTCAAGATTAGCCTTTTCAGATATATGGCAATATCTTTATGTTTCTAATCAAACCAGGAGGAACCAAGATATAAGAAGCATGATATGGAACCATTAATTAGTGGAAAATCACTAGGAAGTTGAATAAATCTCATAGGAGTTAAGAGGAAGAAGCTATCCCACTTTCTATTCAGGTGAATCGGGATAAGCATGTTCGGACATATGGCAATATCTTCATGATTCTAATCAAACTAGGAGGAACCAAGATTTAAGAAGCATGTGGAAAGTGACGAGGAAGTTGAATAAATCCCATAGGCGTTATGAGGAAGAAGCTATCCCACTTTCTATTCCAGTGATTCAAGATTAGTTTGTTCGGACATATGGCAATATCTTCATGATTCTAACCAAACCTGGAGGAACCAAGATGTAAAAAGTATTACTGGAACCATTAATCAGTTGAAATTGACCAGGAAGTTGAATAAATCTCATAGGAGTTGTGAGGAAGAAACTATCCCACTTTCTATTCCAGTGAATCAAGATTAGCCTTTTCAGACATATGGCAATATCTTCATGTTTCTAATCAAACCAGGAGGAACAAATATGTAAGAATCATGATATGGAACCAGTAATTATTTTAAAATCACCAAGAAGTTGAATAAATCTCATAGGAGTAATGAGGAAGAAGCTATCCCTCTTTCTATTCTAGTGAATCAAGATTAGCATGGTCGGACATATGGTTATATCTTCATGATTCTAATCAAACCAGGAGCAACTAAGATTCAAGAAGCATGATTTGGAACCATTAATCAGTGGAAAGTGACCAATAAGTTGAATAAATCTCATAGGAGTTAAGAGGAAGAAGCTATCCCACTTTCTATTCAGGTGAATCCGGATTAGCTTGTTCGGACATATGGCAATGTCTTCATTATTCTAATCAAAACAGGAGGAACCAATATTTTATAAGAATGATTTGGGACCATTAATCAGTGGATGGTGACCAGGAAGTTTAATAAATCCCATTGGAGTTATGAGGAAGAACCTATCCCTCTTTCAATTCTAGTGTTTCAAGATTATCCTTTTCGGACATACGAAAATATGTTGATGATTCTAATCAAACCAGGAGGAACCAAGAAGTAAGAAGCATGATATGGAAAATTAATTTGTGGACAATGACCAGGAAGTTGAATAAACATCATAGGAGTTATGAGGAAGAAGCTATCCCTCTTTCTATTCTAGTGATTCAAGATTAGCATGTTCGGACATATGGTAATATCTTCATGATTCTAATCAAAGAAGGAGGAACCAAGATTTAAGAAGCATGATTAGGAACCCTTAATCAGTGGAAAGTGACCAGGAAGTTGAATAAATCTCATCGGAGTTAAGAGGAATAAGCTATCCCACTTTCTATTCAGGTGAATCCTGATTAGGTTGTTCGGACATATGGCAATGTCTTATTGATTCTAATCAAACAAGGAGGAACCAAGATTTGAGAAGAATGATTTGGAACTATTAATCAGTGGATAGTGACCAGGAAGCTGAATAAATCCCATTGGAGTTATGAGGAAGACCCTATCTCTCTTTGTATTCCAGTGTTTCAAGACTAGCCTTTTCGGACATATGGAAATATCTTAATGATTCTAATCAAACCAGAAGAAACCAAGACGTAAGAAGCATGATATGGAAAAATAAACTAGTTGACAATCACCAGGAAGTTGAGGAAGGTCCTATCCACTTTTCTATTCCAGTGATTCAAGATTAGCCTTTCCGGACATATGGAAATAGTTTCATGTTTCTAATCAAACCAAGAAGAACCAAGATGTAATAATCATAATTTGGAACCATTAATCAGCGGAAAGTGACCAGGAAGTTGAATAAATCTCATAGGAGTTATGAGGAAGAACCTAGCCCACTTTTCTATTCCATTGATTCAAGATTAGCCGTTTCGTACATATGGCAATATCTTCATGATTCTAATCAAACCAGGAGGAAACAAGATGTAATAAGCATGATTTGGAACCACTAATAAGTTGGAAATCACCAGGAAGTTGAATAAATCTCATAGGAGTAATGAGGAAGAAGCTATCCCTCTTTCTATTCTAGTGATTCAAGATTAGCATGGTCGGACATATGGTAATATCTTCATGATTCTAATCAAGCCAGGAGGAACTAAGATTTAAGAAGCATGATTTGGAACACCATTAATCAGTGGAAAGTGACCAATAAGCAGTGGAAAGTGACCTGGAAGTTAAATCTCATAGAAGTTAAGAGGAAGAAGCTATCCCACTTTCTATTCAGGTGAATCCGGATTAGCTTCTTCGGACATATGGCAATGTTTTCATTATTCTAATCAAACCAGGAGGAACCAATATTTGATAAGAATGATTTGGGACCTTTAATCAGTGGATGGTGACCAGGAAGTTTAATAAATCCCATTGGAGTTATAAGGAAGAACCTATCCCTCTTTCAATTCCAGTGTTTCAAGATTAGCCTTTTCAGACATACGGAAATATCTTGATGATTCTAATCAAACCAGGAGGAACCAAGAAGTAAGAAGCATGATATAGAAAATTAATTTGTGGACAATGACCAGGAAGTTGAATAAATCTCATAGGAGTTATGAGGAAGAAGATATCCCTCTTACTATTCTAGTGATTCAAGATTAGCATGTTCGGACATATGGTAATATCTTCATGATTCTAATCAAAGCAGGAGGAACCAAGATTTACGAAGCATGATTAGGAACCATTAATCAGTGGAAAGTGACCAGGAAGTTGAATAAATCTCATCGAAGTTAAGAGGAATAAGCTATCCCACTTTCTATTCAGGTGAATCCGGATTAGGTTGTTCGGGCATATGGCAATGTCTTCATGATTCTAATCAAACCAGGAGTAACCAAGATTTGAGAAGAATAATTTGGAACTATTAATCAGTGGATAGTGACCAGGATGTTGAATAAATCCCATTGGAGTTATGAGGAAGAACTTATCCCTCTTTCTATTCCAGTGTTTCAAGACTAGCCTTTTCGGACATATGGAAATATCTTCATGATTCTAATCAAACCAGGAGGAACCAAGATGTAAGAAGCATGATATGGAAAAATAAATTAGTTGACAATCACCAGGAAGTTGAATAAATCCCATAGGAGTTATTAGGAAGATCCTATCCACCTTTTTATTCCAGTGATTCAAGATTAGCCTTTCCGGACATATGGAAATAGTTTCATGATTCTAATCAAACCAGGACGAACCAAGATGTAATAATCATAATTTGGAACCATTAATCATCTGAAAGTGACCAGGAAGTTGAATAAATCTCATAGGAGTTCTAAGGAAGAACCTATCCGACTTTCTATTCCACTAATTCAAGATTAGCCTTTCCAGACATATGGCAATATCTGTATGTTTCTAATCAAACCAGGAGGAACCAAGATGTAAGAAGCATGATATGAAACCATTAATTAGTGTAAAATAACCAGGAAGTTGAATAAATCTCATAGGAGTTAAGAGGAAGAATCTATCCCACTTTTTATTCAGGTGAATCAGGATAAGCATGTTCGGACATATGGCAATGTCATCATGATTCTAATCAAACTAGGAGGAACCAAGATTTAAGAGGCATTATTTGGAACCATTAATCAGTGGAAAGTGATGAGGAAGTTGAATAAATCACATAGGCGTTATGAGGAAGAAGCTATCCCACTTTCCATTCCAGTGATTCAAGATTAACCTTTTCAGACATATGGCAATATCTTCATGTTTCTAATCAAACCAGGAGGAACCAAGGTATAAGAAGCATGATATGGAACCATTAATTAGTTGAAAATCACCAGGAAGTTGAATAAATCTCATAGGAGTAATGAGGAAGAAGTTATCCCTCTTTCTATTCTAGTGATTCAAGATTAGCATGGTGGGACATATGGTAATATCTTGATGATTCTAATCAAACCAGGATGAAATAAGATTTAAGAAGCATAATTTCGAACCATTAATCAGTGGAAAGTGACCAGTAAGTTTAATAAATCTCATAGGAGTTAAGAGGAAGAAGCTATCCTACTTTCTATTCAGGTGAATCCGGATTAGCTTGTTCGGACATATGGCAATGTCTTCGTTATTCTAATCAAACCAGGAGGAACCAATATTTGAGAAGAATGATTTGGAACCATTAATCAGTGGATATGACCAGGAAGTTTAATAAATCCCATTGGAGTTATGAGGAAGAACATATCCCTCTTTCTATTCCAGTGTTTCAAGATTAGCCTTTTCGGACATATGGAAATATCTTCATGATTCTAATCAAACCAGGAGGAACCAAGAAGTAAGAAGCATGATATGGAAAATTAATTTGTGGAAAATCACCAGGAAGTTGAATAAATATCATAGGAGTTATGAGGAAGAAGTTCTCCCTCTTTCTATTCTAGTGATTCACGATTAGCATGTTCGGACATATGGTAATATCTTCATGATTCAAATCAAACCAGGAGGAACCAAGATTTAAGAAGCATTATTAGGAACCATTAATCAGAGGAAAGTGAACAGGAAGTTGAATAAATCTCATAGGAGTTAAGAGGAAGAGGCTATCCCACTTTCTTTTCAGGTGAATCCGGATTAGCTTGTTCGGACATACGGCAATGTCTTCATGATTCTAATCAAACCAGGAGGAACCAAGGTTTGAGAAGAATGATTTGGAACTATTAATCAGTGGATAGTGACCAGGAAGTTGAATAAATCCCATTGGAGTTATGAGGAAGAACCTATCCCTCTTTCTGTTCCAGTGTTTCAAGACTAGCCTTTTCGGACATATGGAAATATCTTCATGATTCTAATCAAACCAGGAGGAACCAAGACGTAAGAAGCATGATATGGAAAAATAAATTAGTTGAAAATCACCAGGAAGTTGAATAAATCCCATAGGAGTTATGAGGAAGACCCTATCCACCTTTCTATTCCAGTGATTCAAGATTAGCATTTCCGGACATTTGAAAATAGTTTCATAATTCTAATCAAACCAGGAGTAACCAAGATGTAATAATCATAATTTGGAACCATTAATCAGCGGAAAGTGACCAGGAAGTTGAATAAATCTCGTAGGAGTTCTAAGGAAGAACATATCCGACTTTCTACTCAACTGATTCAAGATAAGCCTTTTCAGACATATGACAATATCTTCATGTTTCTAATCAAACAAGGAAGAACCAAGATGTAAGAAGCATCATATGGAACCATTAATTAGTGGAAAATCACTAGGAAGTTAAATAAATCTTATAGGACTTAAGAGGAAGAAGCTCTCCCACTTTATATTCCAGTGATTCCAGATTAGCATGTTCGAACATATGGCAATATATTCATTATTCTAATCAAACCAGGGGAAACCATGAAGTAAGAATCATTATTTGGAACCATTAATCAGTTTAAAATAACCTTGACGTTGAATAAATCCCATTGGAGTTAACAGGAAGAATCTATCCCACTTTCTATTCAGGTGAATCAGGATAAGCCTGTTCGGAGAACGTTACAAGTTTGTGATCCGGAAAATTGAAAAGTTTGCTTGTGTTTTTGATCCATTCTGTTGATTCATAGATCATCAAACTTTGTTAGAACCTTAGTCGATTGTTTCTTTGATAGTTTTTTTATCTTTGTTTAATCGAAATTTTTTGGAGTGATCGATTTAAATCCATTACTTGTTGATCAAGTTTCTTGTTTCGAAAATTCTTATTCAAATAAACTTGTTTCCTTTTGTCTTTTCGATTTGAACTCTTTACTGGCTGAGTGTTTGTTTTGTTCCAGGAACAATGGGGAATGAATCAGATTAGGAAGCCGCACTGATGAGAAGGAACAAGCTGTTGATGGAGGCTATGACCCAACAACTCAATCAGACTATGACCTCAACCATGGGAGACTTGATGAAGGCTAACATGAAGGAGTTGCGAGATGAACTTATGCAAGAGATCAGACAAACTACTGGTCAAGGCCCAAGCAATGAGCCTAGAAGAGAAAGGGCAAACTCCACACGTCAAGAACAAGATGGTTCACAAGAGACTGACAACTACTTTGAACGTTATCATAGTTCTGCTTCCAGAGATAGTAGGAGAAGGCAGAGGCGTGATCATGATGATAGGAGACACCAAAGGGATGGGTTTGCTGGACTAAAACTGAAGATACCCCCTTTCCATGGCAAGGCTGATCCGGATGCTTATTTGGAATGCGAGAAGAAGATCGACTTGGTATTTGATTGTCAGCAGTACACTCAAGCTCAAAAGATACAGCTTGCAGCCACTGAGTTCTATGATTATGCTTTGAGCTGGTGGGATCTGTTGGTGACCACTAGGAGAAGACACCAGGAGTATCCAGTTGAATCATGGCAAGAGATGAAATCCATCATGCGCAAAAGGTTTGTTCCAAGTCATTATCACCGTGATCTACATCAGAGACTAAGGAAGCTCACTCAAGTATCAAGGACCGTAGAAGAGTACTTTCAAGAGATGGAGCTACTGATGTTAAGAGAAAACATTTCTGAAGATAGAGAAGCCACTATGTCTCGGTTTCTAGGAGGACTCAACCGAGAGATCCAGACAATGTTGAGATGCAACACTATGTGGAGCTAGAATAGATGTTGCACAAAGCTATACTTGTGGAACAACAACTCAAGAGGAAGGGACACTCTTGTTCCAACTATGGAGCCTCAAGGTATCTAACACCTAAAGAGGAGAAACCAGCCTACACTAAGGAAAATAAGCCATATCCGAAAGAAGAAACAAAACCAAGTGCCATCTTTGGGAAAGATAAAGGAAAGGCCGAAGCTACCAGTTCAAGAGCTAGAGATGTCAAGTGCTTCAAATGCCAAGGAAGAGAGCACTATGCCAATGAGTGCACCAACAAACGCATCATGATCTTATTGGAGAATGGAGAGTATGAGCCTGAGGACTATAGATTCGAGTATGATCATGATGAGTCTTAGGAAGAATATGAAGAAGAACCAGTAAAAGGAAGCTTGTTGGTGGCTAGAAGACTCTTGAACCTACAAACCAAGACTGAGGAATTTGAGCAACGTGAATACCTTTTATATACGAGGTGTATGGTGCAAGGAAAGGTTTGTAGTCTCATTGTGGATGGTGGAAGCAGTGTTGATGTTGCTAGTGAAACAATGGTAAAGAAGTTGGGACTGAAAGTTCAAAGGCATCCAAGACCATACCGGCTACAATGGCTCAATGAGGAAGGTGAGATGAAGGTGTCCAGTCAAGTGATGGTGCCTCTAGCCATTGGAAGATATGAGGATGAAGTCCTGTGTGATGTGTTACCAATGGAAGCAAGTCACGTCCTCCTTGGACGGCCTTGGCAGTCAGATAGGCGTGTGGTACATGATGGCTATACCAACAAGCATTCCTTTGAGTTCAAAGGAAGGAAAACTACCTTGGTACCTCTAACTCCTAAGGAGGTTCAACAAGATCAACTCCAGTTCCAAAAGAAGAAAGAAATCGACCTCAAACCAGATCAAAACAAGCAGCATAACTTCTATGCCAAACAGGGAGAAATCAAAAGAACTCTATACTCTCAAACTCCTGTTCTATTGCTTGTCTTTAAAGAATCTCTACCAACCATCACTGATCTCCCACCGGCATACCCGAGTGAACTTGTCTCTCTTTTGCAGAATATGATGATGTCTTTCCAGAAGATAATCCTATAGGTCTTCCACCAGTAAGAGGGATTGAGCACCAAATTGATTTTGTTCCTGGATCAACACTCCCAAACCGTCCAGCCTACAGAACTAATCCGGTTGAGACCAAGGAATTGCAAAGGCAAGTAGAAGAACTGATGGAGAAGGGCCACATCCGAGAAAGCTTGAGCCCATGTGCAGTTCCAATGCTTCTTGTGCCTAAGAAAGATGGTAGCTGGCGCATGTGTGTTGATTGTAGAGCAATCAACAACATAACAATGAAGTATCGCCACCCTATTCCTAGACTAGATGACATGTTAGATGAATTACATGGCTCATGCATTTTCTCTAAAATAGATTTGAAGAGTGGATACCATCAAATTAGAATGAAGGAGGGTGATGAATGGAAAACTCCATTCAAAACTAAACATGGTCTATATGAGTGGTTAGTCATGCCATTCGGGCTTACAAATGCACCTAGAACATTCATGAGGTTGATGAACCATGTGCTTAGATCTTTCATAGGCACCTTTGTGGTAGTATATTTTGATGACATTTTAATATATAACAAGAGCATGGAAGATCATATTGAGCATCTTAGGTCAGTTCTTAATGTTTGAGGAAAGAGAAGTTGTTTGCAAACTTGAAGAAGTGTACTTTTTGTACAGATGACTTGGTCTTCCTAGGTTTTGTTGTGAGTGCAGATGGAGTAAAGGTCGACCAAGAAAAGGTGAAAGCAATTCACAAATGGCCGATACCTAAGATAGCAGGTGAAGTAAGGAGTTTCGGACATATGGCAATGTCTTCATGATTCTAATCAAACTAGGAGGAACCAAGATTTAAGAGGCATGATTTGGAAAAATTAATCAGATGAAAGTTACAAGGAAGTTAAATAAAACCCATAGAAGTTATAAGAAAGAACCTATCCCAATTTCTATTCCAGTGATTTAAGATTAGCATTTTCAGACATATGGCAATATCTTCATGATTCTAATCAAACCAATACGAACCAAGATGTAAGAAACATTATATAGAACCATTTTTTAGTGAACAATCACCAGGAAGTTAAATAAATCTCATAGGAGTGATGAGGAAGAAGCTATCCCATTTTCTATTCTAGTGTTTCAAGATTAGCATGTTCGGACATATGGCAATATCTTCATGATTCTAATCAAACCAGGAGAAACCATGATGTAAGAAGCATTATTTGGAACAATTAATCAGTTGAAAATAACCATGAAGTTGAATAAATCCCATAGGAGTTATGAGGAAGAACCTATCCCAATTTTTATTCCAGTGATTCAAGATTAGCCTTTTCGGACATATGGAAATATCTTCATGATAGCAAGATGTAAGAAGTATGATTTAGAACCATTAATTAGTGAGTGACCAGGAAGTAGAATAAATCTCATAGGATTGTGAGGAAGAACCTATCCCACTTTCAATTCCAGTGATTCAAGATTAGCCATTTCAGACATATGGCAATATTTTCATGATTCTAATCAAACCAAGAGGAAACAAGATGTAAAAAACATGATATAGAACCACTATTTAGTGGAAAATCACCAGGAAGTTGAATAAATCTCATAGGAGTTATGTAGAAGAAGCTATCCCATTTTCTATTCCAGTGTTTCAAGATTAGCCTGTTCGGACATATGGCAATATCTTCATGATTCTAATCAAACCAGGAGGAGCCAAGATTTAAGAAGCATGATTTGGAACCATTAATCAGTGTAAAGTGACCAGGAAGTTGATTAAATCTCATAGGAGTTAAGAGGAAGAAGCTATCTCACTTTCTATTCAGGTGAATCCGGATTAGCCTTTTCGGACATATGGCAATGTCTTCATGATTCTAATCAAACCAGGAGGAACCAAGATTTAATAGGCATGATTTGGAACCATTAATCAGTGTAAAGTGACCAGGAAGTTGAATAAATCTCATAGGAGTTATGAGGAAGAACCTATCCCACTTTCTATTCAGGTGGATCAGGATTAACCTGTTCGGACATATGGTAATGTCTTCATGATTCTAATCAAACTAGGAGAAACCAAGATTTAAGAGGCATGATTTGGAAAAAATAATCAGATGAAAGTTACCAGAAAGTTAAATAAAACCCATAGAAGTTATGAGGAAGAACCTATCCCAATTTCTAGTCCAGTGATTTAAGATTAGCCTTTTCAGACATATGGCAATATCTTCATGATTCTAATCAAACCAATACGAACCAAGATGTAAGAAACATTATATAGAACCATTATTTAGTGAACAATCACCAGGAAGTTGAATAAATCTCATAGGAGTTATGACGAAGAAGCTATCCCATTTTCTATTCTATTGTTTCAAGATTAGCCTGTTCGGACATATGGCAATATCTTCATGATTCTAATCAAACCAGGAGGAACCATGATGTAAGAAGCATTATTTGGAACCATTAATCAGTTGAAAATAACCATGAAGTTGAATAAATCCCATAAGAGTTATGAGGAAGAACCTATCCCAATTTTTATTCCAGTGATTCAAGATTAGCCTTTTCGGACATAAGGAAAAATCTTCATGATAGCAAGATGTAAGAAGTATGATTTGGAATCATTAATTAGTTAGTGACCAGGAAGTAGAATAAATCTCATAGGAGTTGTGAGGAAGAACATATCCCACTTTCAATTCCAGTGATTCAAGATTAACCTTTTCAGACATATGGCAATATCTTCATGATTCTAATCAAACCACGACGAAACAAGATGTAACAAACATGATATAGAACCATTATTTAGTGGACAATCACCAGGAAGTTGAATAAATCTCATAGGAGTTATGTAGAAGAAACTGTCCCATTTTCTATTTCAGTGTTTCAAGATTAGCCTGTTCGGACATATAGCAATATCTTCATGATTCTAATCAAACAAGGAGGAGCCAAGATTTCAGAAGCATGATTTGGAACCATTAATCGGTGGAAAGTGACAAGGAAGTTGAATAAATCTCATAGGAGTTAAGATGAAGAAGCTATCCCACTTTCTATTCAGGTGAATCCGGACTAGCCTGTTCGGACATATGACAATATCTTCATGATTCTAATCAAACTACGAGGAGCCAAGATTTGAGAAGAATGATTTGGAACAATTAATCAGGGGAAAGTGACCAGAAAGTTGAATAAATCCCATAGGAGTTATGAGGAAGAACCTATCCCACTTTTTATTCCAGTGATTCAAGATTTGCCTTTTCGGACATATGGAAATATCTTCATGATAGCAAGATGTAAGAAGTATGATTTGGAACCATTAATTAGTGAGTGAACAGGAAGTAGAATAAATCTCATAGGAGCTATGACGAAGAAGCTATCCCACTTTCTATTCCAGTGATTCAAGAGTAGCATGATCGGACATATGGCAATGTCTTCATGATTCTAATCAAACCAGGAGGAACAAAGATTTTAGAAGCTTGATTTTGAACCATTAATCAGTGTAAAGAGACCAGGAAGTTGAGTTAATCCTATAGGAGCTATGAGGAAGAACCTATCCCACTTTTTATTCTAGTGATTCAAGATTAGCCTTTTCAGACATATGGAAATATCTTTATGATTCTAATCAAACCTAGAGGAACCAAGATGTAAGAAACATGATATAAAACCATTATTTAGTTGAAAATCACCAGGAAGTTTAATAAATCTCGTAGGAGTTATGAGGGAGAAGCTATCCCACTTTCTATTCCAGAGTTTCAAGATGAGCCTATTCGGACATATGGCAATATCTTCATGATTCTAATCAGACCAGGAGGAAACAAAATGTGAGAAGCATAATTTGGAACCATTGATCAGTGGAAAGTGACCAGTAAGTTGAATAAATTCCATAGGAGTTATGAGGAAGAACCTATCTCATTTTCTATTCTAGTGATCCAAGATTACCCTTTTCAGACATATGCAAATATTTTCATGATTCTAATTAAACCAGGATGAACCAAGATGTAAGAAACATTATATGGAACCCTTAATTAGTGGAAAATCACCAGGAAAATGAATATATCTCATATAAGTTAAGAGGAAGAAGCCATCCCACTCTCTAATCCAGTGTTTCAAGATTACCCTGTTCAAAAATATGGAAATATCTTCATAATTCTAATCAAACCAGGACGAACCAAGATGTAAGAATCATAAGTTGGAACCATTAATCAGTGGAAATTGACCAGGAAGTTGAATAAACCTCATAGGTTTTGTGAGGAAGAACCTATCCCACTTTCTAGTCCAGTGATTCCAGATTAGTATGTTCGAACATATGGCAATCTCTTCATGATTCTAATCAAACCAGGAGGAACCAAGATGTAAGAAGCATTATTTGAAACCATTATTAAGTGGAAAATAACCATGAAGTTGAATAAATCACATAGGCGTTATGAGGAAGAAGCTATCCCACTTTCTATTCCAGTGATTCAAGATTAGCTTGTACGAACATATGGCAATATCTTCATGATTCTAATCAAACCAGGAGGAACCATGATGTAAGAAGCATTATTTGGAACCATTAATAAGCTGAAAATAACCATGAATGTGATTAAATATCATAGGAGTTAAGAGGAAGAAGTTATCCCAGAGAAGCATGATTTTGAAGCATTAATCAGTGGAAAGTGACCAGGAAGTTTTATAAATCTCATAGGAGTTATGAGGAAGAAGCTATCCCATTTTCTATTCTAGTGTTTCAAGATTAGTCTGTTGGGACATATGGTAATATCTTCATGATTCTAATCAAAAAATGAGGATCCATGATGTAAGAAGCATTATTTGGAACCATTAATCAGTTGAAAATAACCATGAAGTTGAACAAATACCATAGGAGTTATGAGGAAGAACCTATCCCAATTTTTATTCTAGAGATTAAAGATTAGCCTTTTCGCACATATGGAAATATCTTCATGATAGCAAGATGTAAGAAGTATGATTTGGAACCATTAATTAGTGAGTGACCAGGAAGTAGAATAAATCTCACAGGAGTTGTGAGGAAGAACCTATCCCACTTTCTATTCTAGTGATTCAAGATTAGCCTTTTCAGACATATGGCAATATCTTCATGATTCTAATCAAACCAGGAGGAAACAAAATGTAACAAACATAATATAGAACCATTATTTAGTGGACAATCACTAGGAAGATGAATAAATCTCATAGGAGTTATGTCGAAGAAGCTATTCTATTTTCTATTCCAGTGTTTCAAGACTAGCCTGTTCGGACATATGGCAATATCTTCATGATTCTAATCAAACCAGGAGGAGCCAAGATTTAAGAAGCATGATTTGGAACCATTAATAAGTGAAAAGTGACCAGTAAGTTGAATAAATTTCATAGGAGTTAAGAGGAAGAAGCTATCCCACTTCTATTCAGGTGAATCCGAATTAGCGTGTTCGGACATATGGCAATGTCTTCATGATTCTAATCAAACCAGGAGGAGCCAAGATTTGAGAAGAATTATTTGGAAAAATTAATCAGTGGAAAGTGACCAGGAAGTTGAATAAATCCCATAGGAGTTATAAGGAACAACCTATCCCACAATCTATTCTAATGATCCAAGATTACCCTTTTCGGACATATGGTAATATTTTCATGATTCTAATCAAATCAGGATGAACCAAGATGTAATAAACATTATATGGAACCATTAATTAGTGGAAAATCACCAGTAAAATGAATAATTCTCATATAAGTTAAGAGGAAGAAGCTATCCCACTTTCTATTCCAGTGTTTCAAGATTAGCCTTTTCGGAAATATGGAAATATCTTAATGATTCTAATCAAACCAGGACGAACCAAGATGTAAGAATCATATGTTAGAACCATTAATCAGTGGAAAGTGACCAGGAAGTTGAATAAATTTCATAGGAGTTGTGAGGGAGAACCTATCCCACTTTCTAGTCCAGTGATTCCAGATTAGTATGTTCGAACATATGGCATTATCTTCATGATTCTAATCAAACCAGGAGGAAGCAAGATGTAAGAAGCATTATTTGAAACCATTAATAAGTGTAAAATAACCATGAAGTTGAATAAATCTCATAGGAGTTAAGAGGAAGAAGCTTTCCCACTTTCTATTACAGTGATTCCAGATTAGCATGTTCGAACATATGGCAATATCTTCATGTTTCTAATCAAACCAGGAGGCACCATGATGTAAGAAGCATTATTTGGAGCCATTAATCAGTTGAAAATAACCATGAATTTGATTAAATATTATAGGAGTTAAGAGGAAGAAGATATCCCACTTTCTATTCAAGTGAATCAGGATTAGCCTGTTCGGACATATGGCAATGTCTTCAGGATTATAATCAAATCAGGAGGAACAAAAATGTAATAAACATAATATAGAACCATTATTTAGTGGACAATCACCAGGAAATTGAATAAATCTCATAGGAGATAAAAGGAATAAGCTATCCCACTTTCTATTCAGGTGAATCCCGATTAGCCTGTTCGAACATATGTCAACATCTTCATGATTCTAATTAAACCAGGAGGAACCAAGATTTAAGAGGCATGATTTGGAACCATTAATCAATGGAAAATGACCAGGAAGTTTAATAAATCCCATAGGAGTTATGAGGAAGAACTTATGCCACTTTCTATTTCAGTGATTCAAGATTAGCCTTTTTTGACATATGGAAATATCTTCATGATTCTAATCAAACCAAGAGGAACCAAGATGTAAGAAACATGATATAGAACCATTATTTAGTGGAAAATCACCAGGAATTTGAATAAATCTCATATGAGTTATGAGGAAGAAGCTATCACACTTTGTATTCAAGTGATTCAAGATTAGCATGTTCAGACATATTGTAATATCTTCATGATTCTAATTAAACCAAGCAGAACCAATATGTAAAAAGCATGATTTGGAACCATTATATAGTGGACAACCACCAGGATTTTAACTAAATCTCAAAAGAGGTAAAAGGAAGAAGCTATCCCACTTTTTATTCAGGTGAATCCGGATTAGCCTGTTTCGACATATGGCAATGTCTTCATGATTCTAATCAAACCAGGAGGAACCAAGATTTAATAAGAATGATTTGTAACCACTAATCAGTGGAAATTGACTAGGAAGTTGAATAAATCTCATAGGAGTTATGAGGAAGAACCTATCCCACTTTCTATTCCAGGAGGAGCCAAGAAGTAAGAAGCATGATATGGAAATATCTTCATGATTCTAATCAAACCAAGAGGAAGAAGCTACCCCACATTCTATTCCAGTGATTCAAGATTAGCATGTTCAGACATATGACAATATCTTCATGATTCTAATCACATCAGGAGGAACCAAGATTTAAGATACATGATTTGGAACCATTAATCAGTGGAAAGTGAACAGGAAGTTTAATAAATAACATAGGGGTTATGAGGAAGAAGCTATCCCATTTTCTATCCTAGTGTTTCAAGATTAGCCTGTTCGGACATATGGCAATATCTTCATGATTCTAATCAAACCAGGAGGAACCATGATGTAAGAAGCATTATTTGGAACCATTAATCAGTTGAAAAAAACATGAAGTTGAATAAATCCCATAGGAGTTATTAGGTAGAACCTATCCCGATTTTAATTCCAGTGATTCAAGATTAGCCTTTTCGGACATATTGAAATATCTTCATGATTGCAAGATGTAAGAACTATGATTTGGAACCATTAATTAGTGAGTGACCAGGAAGTAGAATAAATCTCATAGGAGTTGTGAGGAAGAACCTGTCCCACTTTCTATTCCAGTTATTCAAGATTAGCCTTTTCAGACATATGAGAATATCTTCATGATTCTAATCAAACCAGGAGGAAACAAGATGTAACAAACATGATATAGAACCATTATTTAGTGGATAATCACCAGGAAGTTGAATAAATCTCATAGGAGTTATGTAGAAGAAGCTGTCCCATTTTCTATTCCAGTGTTTCAAGATTAGCCTGTTCGGACAAATGGCAATATCTTCACGATTCTAATCAAACCAGGAGGAGCCAAGATTTAAGAAGCATGATTTGGAACCATTAATCAGTGGAATGTGACCAGGAAGTTGAATAAATCCCGTAGGAGTTATGAGGAAGAACCTATCCCACTTTTTATTCCAGTGATTCAAGATTAGCCTTTTCGGACATATAGAAATATTTTCATATTTCTAATCAAACCAGGATGAACCAAGATGTAAGAAACATTATATGGAACCATTAATTAGTGGGTGACCAGGAAGTAGAATAAATCTCATAGGAGCTATGAAGAAGAAGCTATCCGACTTTTTATTCCATTAATCAGTGTAGAGTGACCAGGATGTTGAATAAATCCTATAGGTGTTATGAGGAAGAACCTATCCCACTTTCTATTACAGTGTTTCAAGATGAGCCTATTCGGACATATGGCAATATCTTCATGTTTCTAATCAAACCAGGAGGAAACAAGATGTGAGAAGCATAATTTGGAACCATTAATCAGTGGAAAGTGACCAGTAAGTTAAATAAATCCCATAGGAGTTATGAGGAAGAACATATCCACCTTTCTATTCTAGTGATTCAAGATTAGCCTTTCCGGACATATAGAAATATTTTCATATTTCTAATCAAACCAGGATGAACCAAGATGTAAGAAACATTATATGGAACCATTAATTAGTGGAAAATCACCAGGAAAATGAAAAAATCTCATATAAGTTATGAGGAGGAACCTATCCCACCATCTATTCCAGTGTTTCAAGATTAGGCTGTTCGGAAATATGGAAATATCTTCATGATTCTAATAAAATCAGGATGAACGAAGATGTAAGAAACATGATATGGAATTATTAATTAGTGGACAATGACCAGGAAGTTCAATAAATCTCATAAAAGTTAAGAGGAAGAATTTATCCCACTTTCTACTCCAGTGTTTCAAGATTAGCATGTTCGAACATATGGAAATATCTTAATGATTCTAATCAAACTTGGAGGAACCCAGATGTAAGAATCATAATTTAGAACCATTAATAAGTGGAAAGTGACCAGGAAGTTGAATAAATCTCATAGAGTTATGAGGAAGAAAATATCCCACTTTCAATTCTAGTGATTCAAGATTAGCCTTTTCGGACATATGGAAATATCTTCATGATTCTAATCAAACCAGGAGGAACGAAGAAGTAAGAAGCATGATATGGAAAAATTAATTAGTTGACAATCACCAGGAAGTTTAATAAATCTCATAGGAGTTATGAGGAAGAAGCTATCCCACTTTCTATTTTAGTGTTTCAAGATTAGCCTCTTCAGACATATGGCAATATCTTCATGATTCTAATCAAACCAGGACGAACCAATATGTAAGAGTAATAAGTTGGAACCATTATTCAGTAGAAAGTGGCCAGGAAGTTGAATAAATCTCATAGGAGTTGTGAGAGAGAACCTATACCACTTCTAGTCCAGTGATTCCATGTTAGTATGTTCGAACATATGGCAATATCTTCATGATTCTAATCAAACCAGGATGAACAAAGATGTAAGAAGCATTATTTGAAACCATTAATAAGTGGAAAATAACCATGAAGTTTAATAAATCTCATAAGAGTTAAGAGGAAGAAGCTATCCCACTTTCTATTCCAGTGATTCCAGATTAGCCGGTTCGAACATATGGCAATATCTTCATGTTTCTAATCAAACCAGGAGGCACCATGATGTAAGAAACATTATTTGGATCCATTAATCAGTTGAAAATAACCATGAATTTGATTAAATCTCATAGGAGTTAAGAGGAAGAAGCTATCCCACTTTCTATTCAAGTGAATCAGGATTAGCCTGTTCGGACATATGGCAATGTCTTCATGATTCTAATCAAACCAGGAGGAACCAAGATTTAAGAAGCATGATTTGGAACCATTAATAAGTGGAAATTGACCAGGAAGTTAAATAAAACCCATAGAAGTTATGAAGAAGAAGTTATCCCACTTTCTATTCCAGTGTTTTAAGATTAGCATGTTCTGACATACAGAAATATCTTCATGATTCTAATCAAACTAGAAAGAACCAAGATGTAATAATCATAATTTGAAACCATTAATCAGTGGAAAGTGACCAGGAATTTGAATAAATCTCATAAGATTTGTGAGGAAGAACCTATTCCACTTTCTATTCCAGTGATTCAAGATTAGCCTTTTCAGACATATGGCAATATCTTCATGATTCTAATCAAACCAGGAGGAACCAAGATGTAAGAAACATGATATAGAACCATTATTTAGTGGACAATCACCAGAAAGCTGAATAAATCTCATAGGAGTTATGAAGAAGAAGCTATCCCACTTTCTATTCCAGTGATTCAAGAATAACATGTTAGGCATATGGCAATATCTTCATGATTTTAATCAAACCAAGAGGAACCAAGATTTAAGAAGAATGATTTGGACCCATTAATCAGTGGAAAGTGACCAGGAAATTGAATAAATCGCATAGGATTTAAGAGGAATAAGCTATCCCACTTTCTATTCTGGTGAATCCCGATTAGCATGTTCGGACCTATGGCAATATCTTCATGAGACTAATCAAACCAGGAGTTACCAAGATGTAAGAAGTATGATTTGGAACCATTAATCAGTGGAACTTACCAGGAAGTTGAATAAATCTCATAGGAGTTATAAGGAAGAAGCTATCCCACTTCTATTACAGTGATTCAAGATTAGCATGTTCAGACATATGGCAATATCTTCATGATTCTAATCAACCCAGGAGGAACCAAGATGTAAGAAGCATGATTTGGAACAATTAATCAGTGGATAGTGACCAGGAAGTTGAATAAATCTCATAGAAGTTCAGAGGAAGAAGGTATCCGACTTTCTGTTCCGATGATTCAATATTAGCTTTTTCGGACATATATCAATATCTTCATAATTCTAATCAAACCAGGAGGAACCTAGATGTAAGAATCGTTATTTGGTACCATTAATCAGTAGAAAGTCACCAGGAAGTTGAATAAATATCATAGGCGTTGTGAGGAAGAAGCTATGCCACTTTCTATTCCAGTGATTCAAGATTAGCATGTTCGAACATATGACAATATCTTCATGATTATGATCAAACCATCAGGAACCAAGTTGTAAGAAGCATGATGTGGAACCATTAATCAGTGGAAAGTGACCAGGAAGTTGAATAAATATTATAGGAGTTATAAGGAAGAACCTACCCCACTTTTTATTCCAGTGATTCAAGATTAGCATGTTCAGACATATGGAAATATCTTCATGATTCTAATCAAACCAAGAGGAACCAAGATATAAGAAGCATGATTTGGAAATATTAATCAGTGGAACGTGACCAGGAAATTAAATAAATCTTATAGGAGTTAAGAGGAATAAGCTATCCCACTTTCCATTTCAGGTGAATCCGGATTAACCTGTTCGGACATATGGCAATGTCTTCATGATTCTAATCAAACCAGTAGGAACCAAGATTTGAGAAGAATTATTTGGAACCATTAATTAGTGGAAAGTGACCAGGAAGTTGAATAAATCCCATAGGAGTTATGAAGAAGAAGCTATCCCAATTTCTATTCCATTGTTTCAAGATGAGCCTATTCGGAAATATGGGAATATCTTCATGATCATAATCAAAACAGGACGAACCAAGATGTAAGAATAATAAGTTGGAACCATTAATCAGTGGAAAGTGACCAGGAAGTTGAATAAATCTCATAGGAGTTGTGAGGAAGAACCTATCCCACCTTCTAGTCCAGTGATTCCAGATTAGTATGTTCGAACATATGGCAATATATTCATGATTCTTATCAAACCAGGAGGAACCAAGATGTAAGAAGCATTATTTTAAACCATTAATAAGTGGAAAATAACCATGAAGTTGAATAAACCTTATAGGAGTTAAGAGGAAAAGCTATCCCACTTTCTATTCCAGTGATTCTAGATTAGCATGTTTGAACATATGGCAATATCTTCATGATTCTAATCAAACAAGGAGGAACAATGATGTAATAAGCATTATATGGAACCATTAATCAGTTGAAAATAACCATGAATTTGATTAAATCTCATAGGAGTTAAGAGGAAAAAGCTATTCCACTTTCTATTCAGGTGAATCATGATTAGCCTGTTCGGACATATGGTAATGTCTTCATGATTCGAATAAAACCAGGAGGAACCAAGATGTATGAAACATGATATAGAATCATTATTTAGTGGACAATCACCAGAAAGTTGAATAAATCTCATACGAGTTATGAGGAAGAAACTATCCCACTTTCTATTCCAGTGATTCAAGATTAGCATGTTCGGACATATGACAATATCTTCATGATTCTAATCAAACCAGGAGGAACCAAGATTTAATAAACATGATTTGGAACCATTAAGCAATGGAAAGTCACCAGGAAGTTCAATAAATCCCATAGCAGTTATGATGAAGAAGCTATCCCAATTTATATTCTAGTGATTCAAGATTAGCATGTTCGGACATATGGCAATATCTTCATGATATTAATCAAACCAGGAGGAACCAATATGTAAAAAGAATGATTTGGAACCATTATATAGTGGAAAACCACCAGGAATTTAAATAAATTTCATAAGAGGTAAAAGGAAGAAGTTATCCCACTTTCTATTCAGGTGAATCCAGATTAGCATGTTTGGACATATGGTAATGTCTTCATGATTCTAATCAAACCAGGAGGAACCAAGATTAAACAAGCATGATTTGAAGCCATTAATAAGTAGAAATTGACCAGGAAATTGAATAAATCTCATAGGAGTTATGAGGAAGAACCTATCCCACTTTCTATTCCAGTGATTCAAGATTAACCTATTCGGACATATGCAATATCTTCGTGATTCTAATCAAACCAGGAGGAACCAAGATATAAGAAGCATGGTTTGGAAACATTAATCAGTGGAAAGTGATCAGGAAATTAAATAAATTTTATAGGAGTTAAGAGGAATAAGCTATCCCACTTTCTATTTCAGGTGAATCCGGATTAGCCTGTTCTAACATATGTCAATGTCTTCATGATTCTAATCAAACAAGGAGGAACCAAGATTTGAGGAGAATTATTTGGAACCATTAATTAGTGGAAAGTGACCAGGAAGTTGAATAAATCCCATAGGAGTTATGAGGAAGAACCTATCCCACTTTCTATTTTAGTGATTCAAGATAAGCCTTTTCGGACATATGGAAATATCTTCATGATAGCAATATTTAAGAAGTATTATTCAAATACATTAATCACTGAGTGACCAGGAAGTTGAATATATCTCGTAGGAGCTATGAGGAAGAAGCTATCCCACTTTCTATTCCAGTGTTCAAGAATAGCATGTTTGGACATATGGCAATATCTTCATGATTCTAATCAAACAAGGAGGAACCAAAATTTAAGAAGCATGATTTGGAACCATTAATCAGTGGAATGTTTAGAGGAAATTGAATAAATCTCATAGGAGTTAAGATAAAGAAGCGATCTCACTTTCTATTCAGGTGAATCCGGATTAGCCTGTTCGCACATATGGCAATGTCTTCATGATTCTAATCAAATCAAGAGGAACCATGATGTAAGAAGCATTATTTGGAACCATTAATCAGTTGAAAATAACCATGAAGTTGAATAAATCTCATAGGAGTTAAGAGAAAGAAGCTATCCCATTTTCTATTCAGGTGAATCAGGATTATAAGGATGTTCAGAGATATGGCAAATTCTTCATGATTCTAATCAAACCTGGAGGAAACAAGATTTAAGAGGCATAATTTGGAACCATTAATCAATGGAAAGTGACCAGGAAGTTCAAGAAATCCCATAGGAGTTATGAGGAAGAAGCTATCACACTTTCTATTTCAGTGATTCAAGATTAGCCTGTTTGGACATATGACAATATCTTCATGAGACAAATCAAACCAAGAGGAACCAAGATGTAAGAATTATGATTTGGAACCATTATCAGTGGAACTGACCAGGAAGTTAAATAAAAATCATAGGAGTTATGAGGAAGAAGCTATCCCACTTTCTATTCCATTAGCATGTTCAGACATATGACAATTTCTTCATGATTCTAATGAAACCAGGAGGAACCAATGTGTAAAAAGCATGATTTGGAACCATTATATAGTGGACAACCACCAGGAATTTAAATAAATCTCATAAGAGGTAAAAGGAAGAAGCTATCTCACTTTCTGTTCAGGTGAACCGGATTACCCTTTTCGGACATATGGCAATGTCTTCATGATTCTCATCAAACCAGGAGGAACCAAGATTTAAGAAGCATGATTTGGAACCCTTAATCAGTGTAAAATCACCAGGAATTTGAATAAATCTCATAGGAGCTTAGAGGAAGAAGCTATCCCACTTTCTATTCCAGTGATTCCAGATTAGCATGTTCGAACAGGAGTAACCACGATGTAAGTAGCATTAATTGGAACCATTCATCAGTAGAAAATAACCATGTAGTTGAATAAAACTCATAGAAGTTATGGGGAAGAAGCTATACCACTTTTTATTCTGGTGAATCCAGATTAGCCTATTCGGACATATGGCTATCCCACTTTCTATTCAGTGATTCCAAATTAGCTTGTTCGAACATATGGCAATATCTTCATGATTCTAATCCAAACAGGAGGAACCGTGATGTAAGTTGCATTATTTGGAACCATTAATCAGTGGAAAATAACCATGTAGTTGAATAAATTTCATAGGAGATATGAGAAAGTAGCTATTCCACTTTTTGTTCAGGTGAACCCAGATTAGCCTGTTCGAACATATGGCAATGTCTTCATGATTGTAATCAAAGCAGGAGGAACCAAGATGCAAGAAGCATGATTTGGAACCATTATTCAGTGGAAAGTGACCAGGAATTTGAATAAATCTCATAGGAGTTATGAGGAATAAGATATCCCACTTTCTATTCCAGTGGTTCAAGATTAGTCTGTTCGGACATATGGCAATATCTTCATGATTCTAATCAAACCAAGAGGAACCAAGATGTAAGAAGCATGATTTGGAACCATTAATAATGGAAGAACCTATCCCATTTTCTATCAGGTGAATCCGGATTAGCATGTTCGGTCATAGATTTTAATCAAACCAGGAGGAACCAATATGTGAGAAGCCTGATTTGGAACCATTAATCAGTGAAAACTGACCTGGAAGTTGAATAAATCTCATATGAGTTATGAGGAAGAACCTATCCCACTTTTTATTCCAGTTATTTATGATGAACCTTTTGAGACATATGGCAATATCTTAATGATACTACTCAAACCAGGAGGATACAAGATGTAAGAAGCAATATATGGAACCATTAATTAGTTAGTTATCACCATGAGGTTAAGTAAATCTCGTAAGAGTTAAGAGGAAGAACCTATCTCACTTTCTATTTTACTGATTCAAGATTAGCATGTTCGGACATATGGAAATATCTTCATGATTCTAATCAAACCAGTAGGAACAAGATGTAACAATCATAACTTGGAACCATTAACCAGTGGAAAGTGACCAGGAAGTTGAATAAATCACATAGGAGTTGTGAGGAAGAAGGTATCCCATTTTCTATTCCAGTGATTCAAGATTAGCCTTTTCAGACATATGGAAATATCTTCATGTTTCTAATCAAACCAGGAGGAACCAAGTTGTAAGAAGTTTTTTATGGAACCATTCATTAGTGGAAATAACCAGGATGTTGAATAAATCTCATAGGAGTTATGAGGAAGAAGCTATCCCACTTTCTATTCTAGTGTTTCAAGATAAGCATGTTCGGACATATGGCAATATCTTCATAATTCTAATCAAACCAGGAGGAACCAAGATATAAGAAGCACGTTTTGGAACCATTAAACAGTGGAAAGTGACCAGGAATTTTATAAATCTCATAGGATTTTGAGGAAGAACCTATCCAACTTTATATTCTAGTGATTCAAGATTAGCCTTTTCAGACATATGGCAATATCTTCATGATTCTAATACAAACAAGAAGAACCATGATGTATCAGGCGTAATTTGGAACCATTAATCAGTGTAAAATAACCATGTGGTTGAATAAATCTCATAGGAGTTATGAGGAAGAAGCTAATCCACTGTCGATTCAGGTGAATCCGAATTAGCCTGTTCGGTCATATGGCAATATCTTCCCGATTTTAATCAAACCAAGAGGAACCATGATGTAAGAAGCATTATTTGGAACCATTAATCAGTGGAAAATAACCATGAAGTTAAATAAATCTCATAGGAGTTATGAGGAAGAACCTAGCCCACTTTCTATTCCAGTGATTCAAGATTAGCCTTTTTAGACATATGACAATATCTTCATGATTCTAATCAAACCAGGAGGAACCAAGATGTAAGAAGCATGATATGTAACCATTTATTAGTGTAAAATCACCAGGAATTTGAATAAATTTCATAGGAGTTAAGAGGAAGAAGCTATCCCACTTTTTCTTCCAGTGATTCCAAATTAGCTTGTTCGAACATATGGCAATATCTTCTCGATTTTAATCAAACCAGTAGGAACCAATATGTGAGAAGCATGATTTGGAACCATTGATCAGTGGAACTGGACCAAGAATTTTAATAAATCTCATTGAAGTTTTGTGGAAGAACCTATCCAACTTTCTATTCCAGTAATTCAAGATTAGCCTTTTCAGACATATGATAATATCTTCATGATTCTAATCAAACCAGGAGGAACCACGATGTAAGAAGCATGATATGTAACCATTAATTAGTGTAAAATCACCAGGAATTTTAATAAATCTCATAGGAGTGATTCCAAATTAGCATGTTCGAACATATGACAATATCTTCATGATTCTAATCCAAACAAAAGGAACCATGATGTAAGAATAATTATTTGGAACCATTAATCAGTGGAAAATAACCATGTAGTTGAATAAATCTCATAGAAGTTATGAGAAAGAAGCTATTCCACTTTTTGTTTAGGTGAATCCGGATTAGCCTGTTCGTACATATGGCAATGTCTTCATGATTGTAATCAAACCAGGAGCAACGAAGATGTAAGAAGCATGATTTCGAATCATTAATCAGTGGAAAGTGACCAGGAATTTGTATAAATCTTATAGGAGATGTGAGGAAGAAGGTATCCCACTTTCTATTCCAGTGATTCAGACATATGACAATATCTTCATGTTTCTAATCAAAGCAGGAGGAACCAAGTTGTAAGAAGCATTTTATGGAACCATTCATTAGTGGAAATAACCAGGATGTTGAATAAATCTCATAGGAGTTATGAGGAATAAGCTATCCCACTTTCTATTCTAGTTATTCAAGATTATCCTGTTCGGACATATGACAATATCTTCATGATTCAAAAAAAGCCAGGAGAACCAAGATGAAAGAATCATGATTCGGAACTATTAAATAGTTTACAATCACCAGGAATTTAAATAAATCTTATAGAAGTTCAGAGGAAGAAGCTAACCCACTTTATGTTCCGATGAATCCAGATTAGCTTTTTCGGACATATGGCAATGTCTTCATAATTGTAATCATACCAGGAGGAACCAAGAATTAAAAATCATGATTTGGGACCATTAATCAGTGGAAAGTGACCAGGAAGTTGAATAAATTACATAGGAGTTTTGAGGAAGAAGCTATCCCACTTTCTATTCCAGTGATTCAAGAATAGCATGTTCGGACATATGGCAATATCTTCATGATTCTAATCAAACCGGGAGGAACCAAGATGTAAGAAGCATGGTTTGGAACCATTAATCAGTGGAAAGTGACCATGAAGTTGAATAAATCTCATAGGAGTTATGAGGAAGAAGCTATATTCCAGTGATTCAAGAATAGCCTATTCAGACAAATGGCAATATTTTCATGATTCTAATCAAACCAGGAGGAACCAAGATGTAAGAAGCATTATTTGAAACCATTAATCGGTGGAAAGTGACCAGGAAGTTGAATAAATCTTATTGGAGTTATGAGGAAGAAGCTATCCCACTTTCTATTCAGGTGAATCCGGGTTAGCCTGTTCGAATATATGGCAATGTCTTCATGATTCTAATCAAACCAGAAAAAACCAAGATGCAAGAAGAATGATTTGGAATCATTACTCAGTGGATAGTTACCCGGAAGGTGAATTAATCTCTTACAAGTTAAGAGGAAGAAGTTATGCGCTATCTATTCCAGTGATTCAAGATTAGCATGTTTGGACATATGGAAATATCTTCATAATTCTAAAAAAATCAGGAGGAACCAAGATGTAAGAAGCATGATTTGGAACCATTAATCAGTGTATAGTGACCAGGAAGGTGAATAAATCTCATAGAAATTAAGAGGAAGAAGTAATCTGCTTTCTATTCCAATGATTCAAGATTAGCATGTTTGGACATATGGCAATATCTTCATGATTCTAATCAAACTAGGAGGAACCAAGATGTAAGAAGAATTATTTGGAACCATTAATCACTAGAAAGTGACCAGGAAGTTGAATAAATCTCATAGGAGTTAAGACGAAGATGCTATCCTATTTCTATTCCAGTGATTCAAGATTAGCTTAGTCAGACATATGGAAAGTGACCGGTAAGTTGAATAAATCTCATAGGAGTTATGAGGAAGAAGCTATCTTACTTTCTATTCCAGTGATTCAAGATTTCCGCAAGATTAGCCTGTTCGGAAATCTGGTAATATCTACATGATTATGATCAAACCATGAGGAACCAAGATGTAAGAAGCATGATGTGGAACCATTAATCAGTGGAAAGTGACCAGGAAGTTGAATAAATATTATAGGAGTTATAAGGAAGAACCTACCCCACTTTTTATTCCAGTGATTCAAGATTAGCATGTTCAGACATATGGAAATATCTTCATGATTCTAATCAATCCAGGAGGAACCAAGATGTAAGAAGAATGATTTGGAACCATTAATCAGTGGAAAGTGACCAGGAAGTTGAATAAATCTCAGAGGATTTTGAGGAAGATGCTATCCTACTTTCTATTCCAGTGATTCAAGATTAGCCTGGTCAGACATATGGCAATATCTTCATGATTCTAATTAAGACAGGAGGATGTAATCAGATTGATTAGGATCATTAATCAGTGGAAAGTGACATGGAAGTTGAATAAATCTCGTAGGAGTTCTAAGGAAGAAGCTATCTTACTTTCTATTCCCGTGATTCAAGATTAGCCTATTCGGACATCTGGTAATATCTTCATGATAATGATCAAACCATGAGGAACCAAGATGTAAGAAGCATGATGTGGAACCATTAATCATTGGAAAGTGACCAGAAAGTTGAACAAATATTATAGGAGTTATAAGGAAGACCCTACCCCACTTTTTATTCTAGTGATTCAAAATTAGCCTGTTCAGACATATGGCAATATCTTCATGATTCTAATCAATCCAGGAGGAACCAAGATATAAAAAGAATGATTTGGAACCATTAACGAGTGGAAAGTGACCAGGAATTTGAATAAATCTCATAGGAGTTATAAGGAAGAAGCTATCCTACTCTCTATGCCAGTGATTCAAGATTAGCCTATTCGAATATATGGAAATGTCTTCATGATTCTAATGAAATTAGGAGGAACCAAGATGTAAGAAGCATGATTTGGAACCATTAATCAGTGGATAGTGACCAGGAAGTTGAATAAATCTCATAAAAGTTAAGAGGAAGAAGGTATTCGACTTTCTATTCCAGTGATTCAAGATTAGCCTTTTCAGACATATGTCAATATCTTCATGATTCTAATCAAACCAGGAGGAACCAAGATGCAAGAAGCATGATTTGGAACCATTAATCAGTATAAAGTGACCAGGAAGGTTAATAAATCTCATAGCCGTTATGAGGAAGAAGCTATCCTACTTTCTATGCCAGTTATTCAAGATTAGCCTATTCGAATATATGGCAATGTCTTCATGATTCTTATCAAACCAGAAGGAACCAAGATGTAAGAAGCATGATTTGGAGCCATTAATCAGTGGATAGTGACCAGGAAGTTGAATAAATCTCATAGAAGTTCAGAGGAAGAAGGTATCCGACTTTCTGTTCCGATGATTCAATATTAGCTTTTTCGGACATATATCAATATCTTCATAATTCTAATCAAACCAGGAGGAACCTAGATGTAAGAATCGTTATTTGGTACCATTAATCAGTAGAAAGTCACCAGGAAGTTGAATAAATATCATAGGCGTTGTGAGGAAGAAGCTATGCCACTTTCTATTCCAGTGATTCAAGATTAGCATGTTCGAACATATGACAATATCTTCATGATTATGATCAAACCATCAGGAACCAAGTTGTAAGAAGCATGATGTGGAACCATTAATCAGTGGAAAGTGACCAGGAAGTTGAATAAATATTATAAGAGGTATAAGGAAGAACCTACCCCACCTTTTATTCCAATGATTCAAGATTAGCCTGTTCAGACATATGGCAATATCTTCATGATTCTTATCAATCCAGGAGGAACCAAGATATAAGGAGAATGATTTGGAACCATTAATCAGTGGAAAGTGACCAAGAAGTTGAAAAAATTTCATAGGATTTATAAGGAAGAATTTATCCTACTTTCTATGCATGTGATTCAAGATTAGCCTATTCGAATATATGGAAATGTCTTCATGATTCTAATCAAATCAGGAGGAACCAAGATGTAAGAAGCATGATTTGGAACCATTAATCAGTGGATAGTGACCAGGAATTTAAATAAATCTAATAAAAGTTAAGAGGAAGAAGGTATCCGACTTTCTATTCAAGTGATTCAAGATTACCCTTTTCAGACATATGTCAATATCTTCATGGTTCTAATCAAACCAGGAGGAACCAAGATGCAAGAAGCATGATTTGGAACCATTAATCAGTATAAAGTGACTAGGAAGGTTAATAAATCTCATAGTCGTTATGAAGAAGAAGCTATCCTACTTTTTATTCTTGTTATTCAAGAATAGCCTTTCCCGACATATGGCAATATCTTCATGATTCTTATCAAACCAGGAGGAACCAAGATGTAAGAAGCATAACTTGGAACCATTAATCGGTGGAAAGTGACCAGGAAGTTGAATAAATCTTATAGGAGTTATGAGGAAGAAGGTATCCCACTTTCTATTAAGGTGAATTCGGGTTAGCCTGCTCGAATATATGACAATGTCTTCATGATTCTAATCAAACAATGAGAAACCAAGATGTAAGAAGAATGATTTGGAACCATTAATCAGTGGAAAGTGACCAGGAACTTGAATAAATATTATAGGAGTTATAAGGAAGAACCTATCCCACTTTTTATTCCAGTGATTCAAGATTAGCCTTTTCAGACATATGGTAATATCTTCATGATTCTAATCAAACCAGGAGGAACCAAGATATTAGAAGCATGATTTGGAACCATTAATCAGTCGAAAGTGACCAGGAAGTTGAATAAATCTCATAGGAGTTATGAGGAAGAAGCTATCCTACTTTCTATGCCAGTGTTTTCAAGATTAGCCTATTCGAATATATGGCAATGTTTCATGATTCTAATCAAACCAGGAGGAACCAAGATGTAAGAAGCATGATTTGGAACATTAATCAGTGGATAGTGACCAGGAAGTTGATTAAATATCATAGGAGTTATGAGGAAGAAAGCTATCGCACTTTCTATTCCAATGATTCAAGATGAGCCTGTTCGGACATATGGCAATGTCTTCATGATTCTAAATCAAACCAGGAGGAACCAAGATGTAAGAAGCATGATTTGGAACCATTAATCAGTGGATAGTGACCAGGAAAGTTGAATAAATATCATAGAGATTCCAGAGGAAGAAGTGTATACCCGAACTTTCTATTCCGGTTATTCAACAGATTAGCCGTTTCGACATATGTCAGATATCTTCATGATTCTAATCAAACTAGGAGGAACCTAGATGCTAATAAGAATGATTTGGAACCATTAATCAGTAGAAAGTGACCAGAAGTTGAATAAATATAATAGGCGTTGTGAGGAAGAAGCTATCCCACTTTCTATTCCAGTGATTCAAGATTAGCATGTTCGGACATATGGCAATATCTTCATGATTCTACTCAAACCAGGAGAAACCAAGATGTAAGAAACATGACTTGGAAAAATTAATCAGTGGATAATGACCAGGAAGTTGAATAAATCTCATAGAAGTTAAGAGGAAGAAGGTATCCGACTTTCTATTCCAGTGATTCAAGATTAGCCTTTTTGGTCATAAGGCAATATCTTCATGATTCTAATAAAACCAAGAAGAACAAAGATTTAAGAAGCATGGTTTGTAACCATTAATCTGTGGAAAGTGACCAAGAAGTTGAATAAATCTCATTGGCGTTAATGGGAAGAAGCTATCCCACTTTTTATTCAAGTGATTCAAGATTAGCATGTTCATACATATGGCAATATCTTCATGATTCTAATCAAACCAGGAGGAACCAAGATTTAAGAAGCATGATTTGAAACCTTTAATCACTGGAAAGTGACCTGGAGGTTGAATAAATCTCATAAGAGTTATGAGGAATATGCTATCCTACTTTCTATTCCAGTAAATCAAGATTAGCCTGGTCAGACATATGGCAATATCTTCATGATTCTAATTAAACCAGGATGAACCAAAATGTAAGCAGCATGATTTGCATCATTAATCAGTGGAAAGGACGAGGAAGTTAAATAAATCTCATAGAAGTTATGAGGAAGAAGTCATCCTACTTTCTATTCCAGTTATTCAAGATTAGCCTATTCGGACATATGGTAATATCTTCATGATTCTAATCAAACCATGAGGAACCAAGATGTAAGAAGCATGGTTTGGAACCATTAATCAGTGGATAGTGACCAGGAAGTTGATTAAATATCATAGGAGTTATGAGGAAGAAGCTATCGCACTTTCTATTCCAATGATTCAAGATGAGCCTGTTCGGACATATGGCAATATCTTCATGATTCTAATCAAACCAGGAGGAACCAAGATGTAAGAAGCATGATTTGGAACCATTAATCAGTGGATAGTGACCAGGAATTTAAATAAATCTCATAAAAGTTAAGAAGAAGAAGGTATCCGACTTTCTATTCAAGTGATTCAAGATTACCCTTTTCAGACATATGTCAATATCTTCATGGTTCTAATCAAACCAGGAGGAACCAAGATGCAAGAAGCATGATTTGGAACCATTAATCAGTATAAAGTGACTAGGAAGGTTAATAAATCTCATAGTCGTTATGAAGAAGAAGCTATCCTACTTTTTATTCTTGTTATTCAAGAATAGCCTTTCCCGACATATGGCAATATCTTCATTATTCTTATCAAACAAGGAGGAACCAAGATGTAAGAAGCATAACTTGGAACCATTAATCGGTGGAAAGTGACCAGGAAGTTGAATAAATCTTGTAGGAGTTATGAGGAAGAAGGTATCCCACTTTCTATTAAGGTGAATTCGGGTTAGCCTGCTCAAATATATGACAATGTCTTCATGATTCTAATCAAACCATGAGAAACCAAGATGTAAGAAGAATGATTTGGAACCATTAATCAGTGGAAAGTGACCAGGAACTTGAATAAATATTATAGGAGTTATAAGGAAGAACCTATCCCACTTTATATTCCAGTGATTCAAGATTAGCCTTTTCAGACATATGGTAATATCTTCATGATTCTAATCAAACCAGGAGGAACCAAGATATTAGAAGCATGATTTGGAACCATTAATCAGTCGAAAGTGACCAGGAAGTTGAATAAATCTCATAGGAGTTATGAGGAAGAAGCTATCCTACTTTCTATGCCAGTGTTTCAAGATTAGCCTATTCGAATATATGGCAATGTCTTCATGATTCTAATCAAACCAGGAGGAACCAAGATGTAAGAAGCATGATTTGGAACCATTAATCAGTGGATAGTGACCAGGAAGTTGAATAAATATCATAGAAGTTCAGAGGAAGAAGGTATCCGACTTTCTATTCCGGTTATTCAAGATTAGCCTTTTCGGACATATGTCAATATCTTCATGATTCTAATCAAACTAGGAGGAACCTAGATGTAATAAGAATGATTTGGAACCATTAATCAGTAGAAAGTGACCAGAAGTTGAATAAATATAATAGGCGTTGTGAGGAAGAAGCTATCCCACTTTCTATTCCAGTGATTCAAGATTAGCATGTTCGGACATATGGCAATATCTTCATGATTCTACTCAAACCAGGAGAAACCAAGATGTAAGAAACATGACTTGGAAAAATTAATCAGTGGATAATGACCAGGAAGTTGAATAAATCTCATAGAAGTTAAGAGGAAGAAGGTATCCGACTTTCTATTCCAGTGATTCAAGATTAGCCTTTTTGGTCATAAGGCAATATCTTCATGATTCTAATAAAACCAAGAAGAACAAAGATTTAAGAAGCATGGTTTGTAACCATTAATCTGTGGAAAGTGACCAAGAAGTTGAATAAATCTCATTGGCGTTAATGGGAAGAAGCTATCCCACTTTTTATTCAAGTGATTCAAGATTAGCATGTTCATACATATGGCAATATCTTCATGATTCTAATCAAACCAGGAGGAACCAAGATTTAAGAAGCATGATTTGAAACCTTTAATCACTGGAAAGTGACCTGGAGGTTGAATAAATCTCATAAGAGTTATGAGGAATATGCTATCCTACTTTCTATTCCAGTAAATCAAGATTAGCCTGGTCAGACATATGGCAATATCTTCATGATTCTAATTAAACCAGGATGAACCAAAATGTAAGCAGCATGATTTGCATCATTAATCAGTGGAAAGGACGAGGAAGTTAAATAAATCTCATAGAAGTTATGAGGAAGAAGTCATCCTACTTTCTATTCCAGTTATTCAAGATTAGCCTATTCGGACATATGGTAATATCTTCATGATTCTAATCAAACCATGAGGAACCAAGATGTAAGAAGCATGGTTTGGAACCATTAATCAGTGGATAGTGACCAGGAAGTTGATTAAATATCATAGGAGTTATGAGGAAGAAGCTATCGCACTTTCTATTCCAATGATTCAAGATGAGCCTGTTCGGACATATGGCAATATCTTCATGATTCTAATCAAACCAGGAGGAACCAAGATGTAAGAAGCATGATTTGGAACCATTAATCAGTGGATAGTGACCAGGAATTTAAATAAATCTCATAAAAGTTAAGAAGAAGAAGGTATCCGACTTTCTATTCAAGTGATTCAAGATTACCCTTTTCAGACATATGTCAATATCTTCATGGTTCTAATCAAACCAGGAGGAACCAAGATGCAAGAAGCATGATTTGGAACCATTAATCAGTATAAAGTGACTAGGAAGGTTAATAAATCTCATAGTCTTTATGAAGAAGAAGCTATCCTACTTTTTATTCTTGTTATTCAAGAATAGCCTTTCCCGACATATGGGCAATATCTTCATTATTCTTATCAAACAAGGAGGAACCAAGATGTAAGAAGCATAACTTGGAACCATTAATCGGTGGAAAGTGACCAGGAAGTTGAATAAATCTTGTAGGAGTTATGAGGAAGAAGGTATCCCACTTTCTATTAAGGTGAATTCGGGTTAGCCTGCTCAAATATATGACAATGTCTTCATGATTCTAATCAAACCATGAGAAACCAAGATGTAAGAAGAATGATTTGGAACCATTAATCAGTGGAAAGTGACCAGGAACTTGAATAAATATTATAGGAGTTATAAGGAAGAACCTATCCCACTTTATATTCCAGTGATTCAAGATTAGCCTTTTCAGACATATGGTAATATCTTCATGATTCTAATCAAACCAGGAGGAACCAAGATATTAGAAGCATGATTTGGAACCATTAATCAGTCGAAAGTGACCAGGAAGTTGAATAATCTCATAGGAGTTATGAGGAAGAAGCTATCCTACTTTCTATGCCAGTGTTTCAAGATTAGCCTATTCGAATATATGGCAATGTCTTCATGATTCTAATCAAACCAGGAGGAACCAAGATGTAAGAAGCATGATTTGGAACCATTAATCAGTGGATAGTGACCAGGAAGTTGAATAAATATCATAGAAGTTCAGAGGAAGAAGGTATCCGACTTTCTATTCCGGTTATTCAAGATTAGCCTTTTCGGACATATGTCAATATCTTCATGATTCTAATCAAACTAGGAGGAACCTAGATGTAATAAGAATGATTTGGAACCATTAATCAGTAGAAAGTGACCAGAAGTTGAATAAATATAATAGGCGTTGTGAGGAAGAAGCTATCCCACTTTCTATTCCAGTGATTCAAGATTAGCATGTTCGGACATATGGCAATATCTTCATGATTCTACTCAAACCAGGAGAAACCAAGATGTAAGAAACATGACTTGGAAAAATTAATCAGTGGATAATGACCAGGAAGTTGAATAAATCTCATAGAAGTTAAGAGGAAGAAGGTATCCGACTTTCTATTCCAGTGATTCAAGATTAGCCTTTTTGGTCATAAGGCAATATCTTCATGATTCTAATAAAACCAAGAAGAACAAAGATTTAAGAAGCATGGTTTGTAACCATTAATCTGTGGAAAGTGACCAAGAAGTTGAATAAATCTCATTGGCGTTAATGGGAAGAAGCTATCCCACTTTTTATTCAAGTGATTCAAGATTAGCATGTTCATACATATGGCAATATCTTCATGATTCTAATCAAACCAGGAGGAACCAAGATTTAAGAAGCATGATTTGAAACCTTTAATCACTGGAAAGTGACCTGGAGGTTGAATAAATCTCATAAGAGTTATGAGGAATATGCTATCCTACTTTCTATTCCAGTAAATCAAGATTAGCCTGGTCAGACATATGGCAATATCTTCATGATTCTAATTAAACCAG
This sequence comes from Moricandia arvensis, assembly GCA_905132765.1. Taxonomy (NCBI): domain Eukaryota; kingdom Viridiplantae; phylum Streptophyta; class Magnoliopsida; order Brassicales; family Brassicaceae; genus Moricandia; species Moricandia arvensis. Next base: position 123,760 of record CAJHQP010001039.1, read on the forward strand.
GATGAACCAAAATGTAAGCAGCATGATTTGCATCATTAATCAGTGGAAAGGACGAGGAAGTTAAATAAATCTCATAGAAGTTGTGAGGAAGAAGTCATCCTACTTTCTATTCCAGTTATTCAAGATTAGCCTATTCGGACATATGGTAATATCTTCATGATTATAATCAAACCATGAGGAACCAAGATGTAAGAAGCATGGTTTGGAACCATTAATCAGTGGAAAGTGACCAGGAAGTTGAATAAATATTATAGGAGTTATAAGGAAGAACCTATCCCACTTTCTATTCCAGTGATTCAAGATTAGCTTGTTTAGACATATGGCAATATCTTCATGATTCTAATCAAACCAGGACGAACCAAGATATAAGAAGCATGATTTGGAACCATTAATCAGTGGAAAGTGACCAGGAAGTTGAATAAATCTCATAGGAGTTTTGAGGAAGAAGCTATCCTACTTTCTATGCCAATGATTTAAGATTAGCCTATTCGAATATATGACAATGTCTTCATGATTCTAATCAGACCAGGAGGAAACATGATGCAAGAAGCATGATTTAGAAACATTCATCAGTATAAACTGACCATGAAGTTGAATAAATCTCATAGCCGTTATGAGGAAGAAGCTATCCTACTTTTAATTCCTGTGATTCAAGAACAGCCTTTTCGGACATATGGGAATATCTTCATGATTCTAATCAACCCAGGAGGAACCAAGATGTAAGAATCATGATTTGGAACCATTAATCGGTGAAAAGTGACCAGGAAGTTGAATAAATCTTATAGGAGTTATGAGGAAGAACCTATCCCACTTTCTATTCAGGTGAATCCGAGTTAGCCTGCTCGAATATATGGCAAAGTCTTCATGATTCTATTCAAACCAGGAGGAACCAAGATGTAAAAATCATGATTTGGAACCATTAATAAATGTATAGTGACCAGGAAGTTTAATAATGCTCATAGAAGTTAACAGGAAGAAGGTATCCGACTTTCTATTCCAATGATTCAAGATTAGCCTTTTCGGACATATGTCAATATCTTCATGATTCTAATCAAACCAGGAGGAACCTAGATGTAAGAAGCATGATTTGGAACCATTAATCAGTAGAAATTGACCAGGAAAATGAATAATTATCATAGGCATTGTGAGGAAGAAGCTATCCCACTTTCTATTCTAGTGATTCAAGATTAGCATGTTCGGACATATGGCATTATCTTCATGATTCTAATCAAACCAGGAGGAACCATGATGTAAGAAGCAGGATTCGGAACCATTTATCAGTGGAAAATGACCATGAAATTGAATAAAACTCAAAGAGTTTTGAGGAAGAAGCTTTCCCACTTTCTATTCAGGTGAATCCGGGTTAGCCTGTTCGAATATATGGTAATGTCTTCATGATTCGAATCAAACCAGGAGAAACTAAGATGTAAGAAACATGATTTGGAACCATTAATCAGTGGATAGTGACCAGGAAGGTGAATTAATCTCATAGAAGTTAAGAGGAAGAAGTTATCCGCTATCTATTCTAGTGATTCAAGATTAGCATGTTTGGACATATGGAAATATCTTCATAATTCTACTCAAACTAGGAGGAACCAACATGTAAGAAGCATGATTTTGAACCATTAATCAGTGGATAGTGACCAGGAAGGTGAATAAATATCATAGAAGTTAAGAGGAAGAAGTTATTCGCTTTCAATTCCAGTGATTTTAGATTAGCATGTTGGACATATGGCAATATCTTCATGGTTCTAATCAAAACAGGAGGAACCAAGATTTAAGAAGCATGATTTGGAACCATTAATCAGTGTAAAGTGACAAGGAACTTGAATAAATCTCATAGGAGTTATGAGGAAGAAGTTATTCGACTTTCTGTTCCAGTGATTCAAAATTAGCCTTTTTGGACATATGACAATATCTTCATGATTCTAATCAAACCAGGAGGAACCAAGATGTAAGAAGCATGATTTGTAACCATTAATCAGTGGATAGTGACCAGGAAGGTGAATAAATCTCATAGAAGCTAAGAGGAAGAAGTTATCCGCTTTCTATTCCAGTGATTCAAGATTAGCATGTTTGGACATATGGCAATATCTTCATGATTATAATAAAACCATGAGGAACCAACATGTAAGAAGATGATTTGGAACCATTAATCAGTAGAAAGTGACGAGGAAGTTTAATAAATATCATAGGTGTTGTGAGGAAGAAGCTATCCCACTTTCTATTCTAGTGATTCAAGATTAGCATGTTCGGACATATGACAATATCTTCATGATTCTAATCAAACCAGGAGGAACCAAGATGTAAGAAAATAATTTGGAATAATTAATCAGTGGATAGTGACCAGGAAGTTGAATAAATCTCATAGAAGTTAAGAGGAAGAAGGTGTCCGACTTTCTATTCCAGTGATTCAAGATTAGCCTTTTTGGACATATGGAAATATCTTCATGATTCTAATCAAACTACGAAGAACCAAGATGTAAGAAGTATTATTTGGAACCATTAATCAGTGGATAGTGACCAGGAAGGTGAATTAATCTCATAGAAGTTAAGAGGAAGAAGTTATCCGCTATCTATTCTAGTGATTCAAGATTAGCATGTTTGGACATATGGAAATATCTTCATAATTCTACTCAAACTAGGAGGAACCAACATGTAAGAAGCATGATTTTGAACCATTAATCAGTGGATAGTGACCAGGAAGGTGAATAAATCTCATAGAAGTTAAGAGGAAGAAGTTATTCGCTTTCAATTCCAGTGATTTTAGATTAGCATGTTGGACATATGGCAATATCTTCATGGTTCTAATCAAACCAGGAGGAACCAAGATTTAAGAAGCATGATTTGGAACCATTAATCAGTGTAAAGTGACAAGGAACTTGAATAAATCTCATAGGAGTTATGAGGAAGAAGTTATTCGACTTTCTGTTCCAGTGATTCAAAATTAGCCTTTTTGGACATATGACAATATCTTCATGATTCTAATCAAACCAGGAGGAACCAAGATGTAAGAAGCATGATTTGTAACCATTAATCAGTGGATAGTGACCAGGAAGGTGAATAAATCTCATAGAAGCTAAGAGGAAGAAGTTATCCGCTTTCTATTCCAGTGATTCAAGATTAGCATGTTTGGACATATGGCAATATCTTCATGATTATAATAAAACCATGAGGAACCAACATGTAAGAAGATGATTTGGAACCATTAATCAGTAGAAAGTGACTAGGAAGTTTAATAAATATCATAGGTGTTGTGAGGAAGAAGCTATCCCACTTTCTATTCTAGTGATTCAAGATTAGCATGTTCGGACATATGACAATATCTTCATGATTCTAATCAAACCAGGAGGAACCAAGATGTAAGAAAATAATTTGGAATAATTAATCAGTGGATAGTGACCAGGAAGTTGAATAAATCTCATAGAAGTTAAGAGGAAGAAGGTGTCCGACTTTCTATTCCAGTGATTCAAGATTAGCCTTTTTGGACATATGGAAATATCTTCATGATTCTAATCAAACTACGAAGAACCAAGATGTAAGAAGTATTATTTGGAACCATTAATATGTGGAAAGTAACCAGGAAGTTGAATAAATCTCATAGGAGTTACGAGGAAGAAGCTATCATACTTTCTATTCCAATGATTCAATAATAGCCTATTTGGACAAATGGCAATATCTTCATGATTCCAATCAAACCAGGACGAACCAAGATGTAAGAAGCATAATTTGGAACCATTAATCGGTGGAAAGTTACCAGGAAGTTAAATAAATCTTACAGGAATATGAGAAAGAACATATCCCACTTTCTATTCAAGTGAATCCGGGTTAGCATGTTCGAATATATGGCAATGTCTTCATGATTCTAGTCAAGCCAGGAGAAACCAAGATGTAAGAAGAATGATTTGGAACCATTAATCAGTGGATAGTGACAAGGAAGGTGAATAATTCTCATAGTAGTTAAGAGGATGAAGTTATCCGCTTTCTATTCCAGTGATTCAAGATTAGCATGTTGGAAATATGGCAATATCTTCATGATTCTAATTAAACCAGGAGGAACCAAGATGTAAGCAGGATGATTTGGATCATTAATCAGTGGAAAGTGACCAGGAAGTAGAATAAATCTCATAGGAGTTATGAGGAAGAATCGATCCTACTTTATATTCCACTTATTCAAGATTAGCCAATTCGGACATATGGCAATATCTTCATGATTATAATCAAACCATGAGGAACCAAGATGTAAGAAGCATGATTTGGAACCATTAATCAGTGGAAAGTGACCAGGAAGTTGAATAAATATTATAGGAGTTATAAGGAAGAATATATCCCACTTTCTATTCCAGTGGTTCAAGATTAGCCTATTCGGACAAATGGAAATATCTTCATGATTCCAATCAAACCAGGAGGAACCAAGATGAAAGAATCATAATTTGGAACCATTATTCGGTGGAAAGTGACAAGGAAGTTGAATAAATATTACAGAAAATATGAGGAAGAACCTATCCCACTTTCTATTCAAGGGAATCCGGGTTAGCCTGTTCGAATATATGGCAATGTCTTCATGATTCTAATCAAACCAGGAGAAACCAAGATCTAAAAAGAATGATTTGGAACCATTAATCAGTGGATAGTGACCAGGAAGGTGAATTAATCTCACAGAAGTTAAGAGGAAGAAGTTATCCGCTATCTATTCTAGTGATTCAAGATTAGCATGTTTGGACATATGGAAATATCTTCATAATTCTACTCAAACAAGGAGGAACCACGATGTAAGAAGCATGATTTGGATCCATTAATCTGTGTATAGTGACCAGGAAGGTGAATAAATCTCATAGGAGTTATGAGGAAGATGTTATCCTACTTTCTATTCCAGTGATTCAAGATTAGCCTTGTCAGACATATGGCAATATCTTCATGATTCTAATTAAACCAGGAGGAACCAAGATTTAAGCAGAATGATTTAGATCATTAATCAGTGGAAAGTGACCAGGAAGTTGATTAAATCTCATAGGAGTTATGAGGAAGAAGCGGTCCTACTTTATATTCCACTTATTCAAGATTAGCAAATTCGGACATATGGCAATATCTTCATGATTATAATCAAACCATGTGGAACCAACATGTAAGAAGCATGATTTAGAACTATTAATCAAGGGAAAGTGACCAGGAAGTTGAATAAATATTATAGGAGTAATAAGGAAGAACCTATCCCACTTTCTATTCCAGTGATTCAAGATTAGAATGTTCAGACATATGGCAATATCTTCATGATTCTAATCAAACCAGGAGGAACCAAGATATTAGAATCATTATTTGGAACCATTAATCAGTGGAAAGTGACCAGGAAGTTGAATAAATCTCATAGGAGTTATGAGGAAAAAGCTATCCTACTTTTAATGCCAGTGTTTCAAGATTAGCCTATTCGGTCATATGGCAATATCTTCACGATTCTAATCAAACCAGGAGGAACCTAGATATAAGAAGCATTATTTGGAACCAATAATCAGTAGAAAGTGACCAGGAAGTTGAATAAATCTCATAGGCGTTTTGAGGAAGAAGCTATCCCACTTTCTATTCCAGTGATTCTAGATTAGCATGTTCGGACATATGGCAATATCTTCATGATTCTATTCAAACCAGGAGGAACCAAGATTTAAGAAGCATGATTTGGAACAATTAATCAGTGGATAGTGACCAGGAAGTTGAATAAATCTCATAGAAGTTAAGAGGAAGAAGGTATCCGACTTTCTATTCCAGTGATTCAAGATTAGCCTTTTTGGTCATATGGCAATATCTTCATGATTCTAATAAAACCAGGAGGAACAAAGATGTAAGAAGCATGATTTGGAACCATTAATCTGTGGAAAGTGACCTGGAAGTTGAATAAATCTCATAGGCATTATGAGGAAGAAGCTATCCCACTTTTTATTCAAGTGATTCAAGATTAGCATGTTCATACATATGGCATATCTTCATGATTCTAATCAAACCAGGAGGAACCAAGATTTCAGAAGCATGATTTGGAACCATTAATCAGTGGAAAGTGACCTGGAGGATGAAAATATCTCATAAGAGTTATGAGGAAAGATGCTATCCTACTTTCTATTCCAGTGAATCAAGATTAGCCTGGTCAGACATATGGCAATAACATCATGATTCTAATTAAACCAGGAGGAACCAAGATGTAAGAAGCATGCTTAGCATCATTAATCAGTGGGAAGTGACAAGGAAGTTGAAAAAATATCATAAGAGTTATGAGGAAAGATGCTATCCTACTTTCTATTCCAGTGATTCAAGATTAGCCTATTCGGACATACAGCAATATCTTCATGATTATAATCAAACCATGAGGAATTAAGATGTAAGAAGCATGATTCGGAACCATAAATCAGTGGAAATTGACCCGGAAGTTAAATAAATATCATAGGAGTTATGAGGAAGAAGCTATCGTACTTTCTATTCCAGTGATTCAAGATGAGCCTGTTCGGACATATGGCAATATCTTCATGATTCTAATCAAACCAGGAGGAACCAAGATGTAAGAAGCATGATTTGGAACCATTAATCAATGGATAGTGACCTGGAAGTTGAATAAATCTCATAGATGTTCATAGGAAGAAGGTTGCCGACTTTTTATTCCAGTGATACAAGATTAGTCTTTTCAGACATATGTCAATATCTTCATGATTCTAATCAGACCAGGAGGAACCAAGATGCAAGAAGCATGATTTGGAACCATTAATCAGTAGAAAGTGACCAGGAAGTTGAATAAATCTCATAGGCGTTATGAGGAAAAAGCTATCCCACTTTTTATTCAAGTGATTCAAGATTAGCATGTTCAAACATATGGCAATATCTTCGTGATTCTAATCAAACCAGGAGGAACCAAGATGTAAGAAGCATGATTTGGAACCATTAATCAGTGGAATGTCACCAGGAAGTTGAATAAATCTCATAGGAGTTATGAGGAAGATGCTATCCTACTTTTTATTCTAGTGATTCAAGATTAGCCTGGTTAGACATATAGCAATATCTTCATATTCTAATTAAACCAGGAGGAACCAAGATGTAAGCAGCATGATTTGGATCATTAATCAGTGGAAAGTAACCAGGAAGTTGAATAAATCTCATAGTATCAGGAAGAAGCTATCCTACTCTATATTCCACTTATTCAAGATTAGCCAATTCAGACATATGGCAATATCTTCATGATTATAATCAAACCATGAGGAAACAAGATGTAAGAAGCATGATTTGGAACCATTAATCAGTGGAAAGTGACAAGGAAGTTGAATAAATATTATAGAAGTTATAAGGAAGAACCTATCCGACTTTCTATTCCAGTGATTAAAGATTAGCCTGTTCAGACATATGTCAATATCTTCATGATTCTAATCAAACCAGGTGGAACCAAGATGTAAGAAGCATGATTTGGAACCATTAATCAGTGGATAGTGACAAGGAAGTTGAATAAATCTCATAGAAGTTCATAGGAAGAAGGTTGCCGACTTTTTATTCCAGTGATTCAAGATTAGTCTTTTCAGACATATGTCAATATCTTTATGATTCTAATCAAACCAGGAGGAACCAAGATGTAAGAAGCATGATTTGGAACCATTAATCAGTGGAAAATGACCAGGAAGTTAAATAAATATCATAGGAGTTATGAGGAAGAAGCTATCGTACTTTCTATTCCAGTGATTCAAGATGAGCCTGTTCGGACATATGGCAATATCTTCATGATTCTAATCAAACCAGGAGGAACAAAGATGTAAGAAGCATGATTTGGAACCATTAATCAGTGGACAGTGACCAGGAAGTTGAATAAATCTCATAGAAGTTCATAGGAAGAAGGTTGCCGACTTTTTATTCCAGTGATTCAAGATTAGTCTTTTCAGACATATGTCAACATCTTCATGATTCTAATCAAACCAGGAGGAACCAAGATGTAAGAAGCATGATTTGGAACCATTAATCAGTGGAAAATGACCTGGAAGTTGAATAAATCTCATAGGAGTTATGAGGAAGAAGCTATCATACTTTCTATGCCAGTGATTCAAGATTAGCCTATTCGAATATATGACAATGTCTTCATGATTCTAATCAAACCAGAAGGAACCAAGATGTAAGAAACATTATTTGGAACAATTAATCAGTGGATAGTAACCAGGAAGTTGAATAAATCTCATAGAAGTTCAGAGGAAGAAGGTTTCCGACTTTCTATTTCAGTGATTCAAGATTAGCCTTTTTAGACATATGGCAATATATTCATGATTCTAATAAAACCAGGAGGAACAAAGACGGAACCATTAGTGAGTGGGCAATCACATGGAAGTTTAATAAATCTCATAGGAGTTATGAGGAAGAAGCTATCCCACTTTCTATTCTAGTGATTCAAGATTAGCATGGTCGGACATATGGTAATATCTTCATGATTCTAGTCAAACCAGGAGGAACCAAGATGCAAGAAGCATGATTTGGAACCATTAATCATTATAAAATGACCAGGAAGTTGAATAAATCTCATAGCCGTTATGAGGAAGAAGTTATCCTACCTTTTATTCATGTGATTCAAGAATAGCCTTTTCGGACATATGGCAATATTTTCATGATTATAATCAAACCAGGAGGAACCATGATGTAAGAAGCATTGGAACCATTAATCGGTGGAAATGGACCAGGAATTTGAATAAATCTTATAGGAGTTATGAGGAAGAACCTATCCCACTTTCTTTTCAGGTGAATCCGGGTTACCCTGTTCGAATATATTGCAATGTCTTCGTGATTCTAATCAAAACAGGAGGAACCAAGATGTAAAAAGCATGATTTGGAACCATTAGTAAGTGTATATTGATCAGGAAGCTGAATAAAGCTCATAGAAGTTTAGAGGAAGAAGGTATCCGACTTCTATTCTGGTGATTCAAGATTAGCCTTTTCGGACATATGTCAATATCTTCATGATTCAAATCAAACCAGGAGGAACCTAGATGTAAAAAGCATGATTTGGAACCATTAATCAGTAGAAAGTGACCAGGAAGTTGAATAAATATCATAGGCGTTGTGAGGAAGAAGCTATCCCACTTTCTATTCCAGTGATTCAAGATTAGCATGTTCAGACATATGGCAATATCTTCATGATTCTAATCAACCCAGGAGGAACCAAGATGTAAGAAGCATGATTTGGAACAATTAATCAGTGGATAGTGACCAGCAAGTTGAATAAATCTCATAGATGTTAAGAGGAAGAAGGTATCCGACTTTCTATTCCAGTGATTCAAGATTAGCCTTTTTGGACATATGACAATATCTTCAGGATTCTAAGAAAACCGGGAGGAACCAAGATGTAAGAAGCATGATTTGGAACCATTAACCTGTAGATAGTAACCAGGAAGTTGAAAAAATCTCATAGGCGTTATGAGTAAGAAGATATCCCACTTTTTATTCAAGTGATTCAAGATTAGCATGTTCATACATATGGCAATATCTTCACCATTCTAATCAAACCAGGAGGAACCAATATTTAAGAAGCATGATTTGGAACCATTAATAAGTGGAAAGTGACCTGGAGGTTGAATAAATCTCATAAGAGTTATGAGGAAGATGATATCCTACTTTCTATTCCAGTGAATCAAGATTAGCCTGGTCAGACATATGGCAATATCTTCATGATTCTAATTAAACCAGGAGGAACCAAGATGTAAGCAGCATGATTTGCATCATTGATCAGTGGAAAGTGACCAGGAAATTGAATAAATCTCATAGAAGTTATGAGGAAGAAGCTATCCTACTTTCTATTCTAGTGATTCAAGATTAGCCTATTCGGACATATGGCAATATCTTCATGATTATAATCAAATAATGAGGAACCAAGATGTAAGAAGCATGATTTGGAACCATTAATCAGTGGAAAGTGACCAGGAAGCTGAATAAATATTATAGGAGTTATAAGGAAGAACCTATCCAACTTTCTATTCCAGTGATTCAAGATTAGCCTATTTAGACAGATGGCAATATCTTCACGATTATAATCAAACCAGGAGGAACCAAGATATAAGAAGCATGATTTGGAACCATTAATCAGTGGAAACTAACCAGGAAGTTGAATAAATCTCATTGGAATTATGAGGAAGAAGCTATCCTACTTTCTATGCCAGTGATTCAACAGTAGCCTATTCGAATATATGGCAATGTCTTCATGATTCTAATCAAACCATCAGGAACCAAGATGTAAGAAGCATGATTTAGAACCATTAACCAGTGGATATTGACCAGGAAGTTGAATAAATCTCATAGAATATCAGAGGAAGAAGGAATCCGACTTTCTATTCCATTGATTCAAGATTAGCCTTTTCAGACATACGTCAATATCTTCATGAATCTAATCAAACCAGGAAGAACCAGGATGCAAGAAGCATGATTTGGAACCATTAATCAGTATAAATTGACCAGGAAGTTGAATAAATCTCATAGGAGTTATGAGGAAGAAGCTATCGTACTTTCTATGCTAGTGATTCAACATTAGCCTATTCGAATATATGGCAATGACTTTATGATTCTAATCAAACCAGGAGGAACCAAGATGTAAGAAGCATGATTTGGAACCATTAATCAGTGGATAGTGACCAGGAAGTTGAATAAATCTCATAGAAGTTCAGAGGAAGAAGGTATCCGACTTTCTATTCCAGTGATTCAAGATTAGCATTTTTAGACATACGTCAATATCTTCATGATTCTAATCAAACCAGGAGGAACCAGGATGCAAGAAGCAGGATTTGGAACCATTAATCAGTATAAGTGACTAGAAATCTGAATAAATCTCATAGCCCGTATGAGGAAGAAGCTATCCTACTTTGTATTCCTGTGATTCAAGAAAAGCCTTTTCAGACATATGGCAATATCTTAATGAATCTAATCAAACCAGGAGGAACCAAGATGTAAGAAGCATGATTTGGAACCATTAATCGGTGGAAGGTGACCAGGAAGTTGAATAAATCTTATAGGAGTTATGAGGAAGAACCTATCCCACTTTTTATTCAGGTGAATTCGGGTTAGCCTGTTCGAATATATGGCAGTGTCTTCTTGATTCTAATCAAACCAGGACGAACCAAGATGTAAAAAGCATGATTTGGAACCATTATTATGTTTATAGTGACCAGGAAGTTGAATAAAGCTCATAGAAGTTAAGAGGAAGAAGGTATCCGACTTTCTTTTCCGGTGATTCAATATTAGCCTTTTCGGACATATGTCAATATCTTCATGATTCTAATCAAACCAGGAGGAACCTAGATGTAAGAAGCATGATTTGGAACCATTAATCAGTAGAAAGTGACCAGGTAGTTGAATAAATATCATAAAACGTTCCAG